>JARFJB010000408.1:297500-322500 GCA_036346205.1 Vesta saturnalis | reverse complement strand
TTTCATTTCCACTTTGTAGGTTGCAAGGTCGTGTGTTATTTCACACCAGCTATTTTGGAAATACCATATCGACATGTTTCGCATCTAATGCCGCACAGTACCCTAAAATTGTCATGTATGGTTAAATTGTGAAGTCAATCACGCAGTTCCCACCCTACAAATTTTAATATTGGCGAAGACGAACTGAATGTGCCTAACAGTGATTATTTTTTTCGTATCATTTTCAACCAGTCAGAACGGCCAATTAAGTTAAGTTACCTCGTATAATTTCGAATATTTCCCTCATATATAATTCACTCCTATACAACAACGCAACTTCGTTAAGATTACAGCGATAATCCCATTGAACGTTATGAATTACAGCGGTAATTCAACTGCAATGACGTCATACTCAACTACCATAGTAACAGAGCTATTCTTGTCATGAACAAGATGCATTTGTTAAACAAACCTACGGAGTCACGCTCTTTTACTTTTTAACCAACAGAGAAAACCAACTCATGCAGTTTCCAGGCAACACCGCTTTTTTCCGGATTATCGATAATTTTGGACGAACTAGTGGTATTATATATGATAATATATACCTAGAGTAACTCTACCAGTAGAAAATTTTACATTATTGGCATTTCCATAACAACCACTTTAATTTGGTTCATACAAACTATACGAGACGTGTAATTTTTACTCTACTAATAAATTTTTTCCATTTTGTCAAATTTACTCAAAAAAATAATCAGAGTAAACACAGTTTGTACCTCAGAATAATTATGGTTATACATCTCTAGTCTGTCAGTTTTACGGAATAATCTTCTCGCTTCGCGGTCATATTATTTCAACTATGACACTAACACTCCTTGTAATTATGTAACAAGTTATCGGTGCATAACCTGATTATTTTGTAGTACATATAGTATTACTGTCGATTATGATCCAGTAAAAGAAAAGAAGCAATTAAGAAAATGACCCCCTCGCACATATTTCAGCGGCAATAGACAAACTAGAGAATCTTAAAAATTGAATAAAAGCTAATGACGAATTTGACCGCTTTAGGGTGGTCAGTCACCTCAGAGACCTCCCAATGGAGAGTTACAAGGTAATATAATGAGCTTCGTAACAGAGATACGAATTGCTCATTACACATTAATCTTAACAACCTGGTTTGCTATCATATGAGCCGTCATTCTCTGGACTTCCTGCTCTGAACCACCTTCATTGCGTGAAAACAATAGGAGTAAAGATATTTAATACCAACATTTTTCTCATAATTCGAAACTCACAATAGTTACTCAATTTTAGCCAATGCAATATTTTATATTTATTATACTATTAAATAAACATTTAACAAAAGTTTTCGTTTAAAAACATAATCTTTCTTTGATGTGGTCTTTTAAACTATTATAAATAGCTTTCAAGTGGGCCAGAACAATGAAATTGTTGATTTAGTTGAGTTGAGTTTAGTCGTCTATTGCAAAGTATTTTAATGTAATTTCAAGTTTATGTGTGGCCTTAACGCTTGTCTCATAACAGTTTTGTTCTAATATCATAAATCTTTGATAGCAATTCTTTAAATTAAGAAACACTTAGTCTTAACACGCTAGCAGTGATGGATTTTATTAGAAATTACGATATCCTATTGACCGTAGTATGGGCAACTATTTGCTGGCTTGCAAAGCAGTCTCTTGTAAACAAAGATTCTAGTTTGACTAGAATTACCTTGAGTACGTCTGCCGTATTGGAAGTGTGGCTACAATTATGGTAAGCAAGCTAACTTGTACCAACACTGAAAAGTAGCAGGAAGATATCCGTAGTTTGGAATCCTACGTCGTCCGGGGTACGACTAGGCTCTTCGGCCTAGCTGCTATTCAGTTACTAACGAAACCAATATGGTTGCCTTGGATCTGTATGGCCACTTGGCAGGGCGATTTATATAGGTAAACTTATGGAGATGGCGGACCTCGTAAGTGCTGGTTGCATGCAGCAGAAAACGTGATTAACGAACGAAAGATAAGGAGTTTTAGATATAAACGAAAGTGTAAGTGCATTAATCTAGCGGAAGAGAAAGAAGTTTGCACAGGTTGGACGATATTGTTATATTACAAAAATGGGGTAAAAATAGAATGGAGTTTTTAAATCCATTGAATTCTGTCTATTGTAAGCTGACAGATAAAGACAAAAAAAAAGGTATTTGCTATGTTTAATGAGTATTGGTTGACGTTACAGTTATCGGAAATTTCAAATTGAATGGGCTAATTTCATTGTAGGTACCGTGATATTCTCAATATATTCCGGTATTGCTGAGAGAAGTCCACAACACAAACAATTTTTGTGTTCCCGTTATAATGAATTTTAAATATGGATAAGGTAAAGAATTTATTAATAGAAAAACATGAGGCATCGTTATAAGCTACGTTTTCTAAAACGTAGAATTATGGAAAGTGCATTTCAATGACTTAAGGAAACTTTCTTAAGTTAATGCCTTTGTAAAATGAATCGTTGTCATGGTAAAGATAAATAATAAATACTCTGTTTATAACCTAACTTGATTATATTATCGCCAAATGGTAATAACAATAATGAAGTTAAAGTATAAAATAAAGTACCGTTGACTCATCAGTAGATTGAGATGGGGGGTTCAATTTACGCACCTGAAATACTGCCTGCGTTTCAATAGCTTCATTATTTTACTTATGCCTAATTAATAAAAAATTATGTATTAAGTATAAAATATAATTAAATGAATTCTCGGGCACCATGTTATCTTTGACAGGAATAACAAAACCTATTTAATGAACTTTAAAAGCTTTTTAGTAATAACAAAAAATAACAATATGCAATTAAATTTATTTACCAAATTTATGGATAATAAGGAGAGGAAAGAAAAAAGGTTTTTAAAGCTAAGCTTAAAACTAAAAATTCACCACTATATAAATACCTCTGTATTACAATTTTCCAAACGACAGCTTCCAGTGTTTAATATGGATAAGGAACGGTCAGCTAGAATGATAGCGTTTCACAACGTCCTTGCGAGTCTTGTAATAACGCGATCAACTATGTCTTTGTAGAAATTTTCAATCCAATAAACTTATTGTACTCTTGTTATTTGAATGAAGAGAAACTTGCGAAAATAAGTACTTAAGTAAAACTTGCCATTAAAAATTATTAAGTATACAAGGTAATTAATTAAAAAAGGCGTACTTAAAAAGTAAGTGCTTAAAAAATTGCATACTTGAAAAGTGTAAATTAACGATCAAATTAACGTTTAAATTAACGTCCAAATTAACGTCCAAATTAACGTTCAAATTAACGTCCAAATTAACGTTCAAATTAACGTGCCTAAAAAACAAACAAATGCTTAGTTTAAACTATACTGAATTAAAAAAATAACTTACCACCAAAATTTTCTTGATGGCACGAATATAAAAAATTAATTAAAAATCATTCTTATTGCTGTTAACATTCAGCATTAACTGAATTACAAAAAGCTTTCAGAATAACTCAAGTGTAAAAGTTTTCTTGCGTTGCGCTGTTACATAATATAAATCCAATTTTTTAAGAGAGGGAACTATTACTATTTATATAATATTACACCCAAGAGATTTGTTCTAGGAAATGCCAATTAAATTGCCAGTTTTCAATTCTACATATTAATAATTAAAACTTTTCTAATATTATGCCAAATAAATTAATGATTTTAGATTAACGTATTTTTTAATACAACCACAAAAAAAGGTTGTTACATGTTTATTCGAAAATAAACGCCTTAAAAATATCCGTTTATAAACGGCCAACGCCTCGAACTCAGACCAGTGTTACCATCGAAAGTGTTACTCAGTCAATCAAAGCATTTTTCCTGTTTATGATGAGCCGAAGTAGCTTTATTAACTACCGTTGCGGTTGATGAGGAGGATGACGAAAAACTTGATCTTAACTTTCCGGGTGTTCTTGGTCCATTTTTAAATAAGGTTGTATAGACAATGATGAATACTCTGCGTGTTTAATGAGCTGCTGCTCCCCAACATCAGCATTTCCTAATTGAGTCACTGCTGATGACTTTGCTGAATGGTTTGTAATTTTAATGCGTTTGGTGTCTAAACCAGTCATTTTTGCATTTGCGTATTTCGTTTTGTCCAACAAGGCAGTTTTATACCAGAACCTACCCATTGGTTTACGCGTCGGAAATACGCTTATTAGTTGTAATAGAATCTCGTCTTTTGGAAATAAATAAATACAAACCTATAAAATTTAACGAATACTGTACCTAACAGTGATGGATTTTCAGTATTTGTAGTTAGCTATTTCTCTGAACTGTACTACCAGACAGGATGCAGCCTCGCGCCAAGCTAATTCTCGTGCTACTATTTGGTAGAATTTCTTTTGTAGAGGTTAAAGAGATTATTTATTCATCCCAAATATTTTTCAATGTAGTGTAGTGATAGGAAGTTTTTGTCCTTTTCCGAAATCGTTCATTTTCGTTACGATCCACATATGGATCGAACTCGTCGAATTGGTTCCTTTGGAAAGAATACAAACTTCGATACGATAGAATAATATTGAAAATGTAAAAAAGAACTACACTTAACACTGACGTTTTAGACCGAAAGTCGGGACGCTTGGGATACAGTTGCATTGTGATTTGTTTTTCAATTCGCTAAACTTGCAATCAGCTTACAAAATACAAAGTAACGAACGACAGATACGTTGCAATTACTCCGAGTCACTTTGGTATCAATTTAGATCACCTATTTTAAATGAGTAAAAATTCGAATAGGAAACAAACGTAGATTATAACATAACTATTGAATAAGACAAATAAGTAACTATTTATATGTACCGCGTGACCAACTAAGAATGGAACCCTGGTATATCTCGGGAACTGCCAATCTCACAACATTGAAAAAAATACTAACAGGTAAATCGGCCAAGAGAAATCGTTGGAAATTATCTTCAAGTTCGAAAGATGGCCGCTAGGGGGCGTACATCAGCACCAAATTAAAAAATCGGCTTTTTCTCTTACATCGGCATTATAAAGATGTGTCCAAAATAATTTTATTGTAAACTATGTAAGTTTTTTCTTTTTTAGCATTTTTCTCTATTTTTTTAAATGAGGGGCGGGAGAGAAAAGTTCACTTGAAAAAACTGCCATAAGTTCCGTTAACGCAACCGATTTTCATAAACCAAGCCGCGTTTGAGAGAGGCTTCTAGTGTGAATCTAATAAAATTGTAGGTTTAGTTTTTTTTGTCGGTAGATAGCGTTATGTGAGAGAGCCAAAAATTTTTGCAATTTTCTCGAAAATTTTAAATGTAAGAGTACAATAATTTTTAACTCACGAAAAAGAGCGTGAAAAAATAAAGAAGTTTGTGAAAACCGGAAGTCGATATCTTCTTTCGTTACATAGATATGAAAAAAAAAATGTAAAAATATATTTTACAACAGAATTAGGCAGCAGGTTAAACTGTGATTAATTATTAACATATTAACACAAAGGACTGAAATTTCATATACTAAATGTCCCCTGGAGGGCGTAACTTTAAGAGCTGATAAAAAAGGGTCTTCAACAGCTTTAATACTGAAGAACTAATGACGCCCCAAAACAGAATAGTAGTCTAGTAAAAACAAGTAGGTCTTGAAATGACAAAAATAACACAAAACAATAGCCACTTTAAATATTGCTTTGCGTCAAAATAATATTAACTCCATCTTTTCGTGTTTGATTAACGATCTGTTGATTTCAAAATGCCATTAACAAATGAAATAACATTTGTTAACTCGACCTCTGGCGGTTCCCGACGATGCCACAAAAAAAACCTGAAACATGTCTTGAAAAAAAAGTTTTTCGACATTTAAAACAGAAAACGAAAACAGAAAAACCAATATTTCTCAAAAATGTAAATTTACTACGGTAGTTGTCATTCTAATGTAAAACATAGAAAATGAAAGTCCTAACATATTGATGAAAACCGTCATGTTTCTCAAAACCGACAATTTATGCACAAGAAGAGAATAAAATGCAACCTAGGGAAATAATAATCATTTCTTAACTAAGGCATCCGTCGTAAGCGTTAGTCATGTGTCATTTACATGCTATTTTTCTAGGCTTTGTTCTTGATTTTTCAATTCACATTGGTACCATTTCATGTTATTCGAGTTTTTCGTGTTGTCTGAGTTTTTTGTTGTTGTTCATGCTGCACTGTCTCTTAGTGTTACAAAATGCTTTATACCAACGAAGAGTTATTTGACAAGATAGGTATTTATTTTGAATGCATGTAAAATGCTACAGTTGCTGCAAAGGTAGTAGACGCCACGCGAGTAAGAAAGTTTTTCTTCGAGTTATCCATCGTTTACGAACAACTGGAAAAATTCATGTTCCCGCATACCGTATACAAGGTAGGGGACGCACCAAAGAGAGCATTATTAATGTTTTAGCTTATGTCCAGTCTAATCCTCACCTAATTACTAGAACTATTGCGCAGGAGCTGAGAGTAACTCGAACTACCGTTCAAAACATTGTCAAGGAACACAGGTAAACGAACCTTCGATTTTGAACCTCCGGTATAAACTTCCAAAGGTTTACTTAATGCTTTTCATAGAAACGCCAGTAATATCCAGTTGAATCAGTGGCCACCGTCTTGTTTCAGGTAACACCCATATCACTTAGTTCTGAACCAGGCATTGACTGCTGCAGATTTTGACCGAAAACTAGACGATTTCCACTGGACTTTGGGTATGATGGTATATAATTGGCAAGTCCACGTATATTATCGGCAGGCGAGACCACCTTTCATATTAACGGAGGTGTGACTATCCATAATACGCAGTATAGGCCAGGAACGAATCCACACTACATGGGAGAAGTCCAGCACCAAGATCGTTGATATGTAAATTGTTGGACAGGAATTCTAATAGGGCGAATTATCAGACCATGATTTTATAATTAACTAGAGTTTTTAAGAGAGGAATTACGGATTTTGTTAGAGGAAGTGCCCCTTGAAATTCGACAACGAACGCTGTTTCAACACGATGGCTGTCCAGCTCACTTCGCGGTAAAAGTTCAAGAATTTTTAGATGCCAGCTACCCTGGTAGATGGATAGGACGATACGGCATTTTTCCATGACCGGCTAGATCACCTGATTTAACATGTCTGGATTTTTATTTATGGGGTCGAGTAAAATATATAGTTCTTGTAACCGCATGATTTGACGAATAAGGGACTGTATACAAACTATTTCAGTTGTAGAACTAGAGAGTGTAGTTTGGTCTACACGGGAAAGGATGCTTAAGTGCATCGAAAACGATGGACGGCAGTTTGAGAATTTAGGGTGGCATTCATTAAATTGTGGTAATTAATTTAAATTCTTTTCCCAAGTAAAATATAGTATAGATATTGCATAGCCAGCAGCCTAATACTTGTTTTATTAATATCTTCTGTTGGAAAAAGGTAGTAAGTTGCGGTTTTCGCTGACTTTTTAGGAATGTTTCTAAGTATGTAAAAAGAGACAGCGCACTATTTAAAAATTTCATGGTTATAATGCCAAACAGCGCCCTCTAGCTACCACGGCAAAATCTATTCGGACAATGTTTATGCAGCATATTATTAAATAAGAAGAGCTCTTTTAAACGAGACCTAGTTTGCTCAATTGTGTTAACTTATGCCGGGGTTATTGTTGTTTAAATAAAACGTGTTTGACGTTCCCCTAACAGTACATTTGATAAGATATTTAAAATATATCTTTACTTGCATATTTTCTGAGAAAGGGCCCATTTATGATTGGTCATAACAGTTGCGCCCCCTAAGCAGCCATCTTTCGAACTTGAAAATAATTTCCAGCGATTTCTCTAGGTCCATTTACTTATATAATTTTTTTTCCAATGTTGTCAGATTGCCGGCGTCCATTCTTAGTTGGCCAACCGGTACGTACTACATATGTTTATTTTGAATTTAAAATATCCAAATGTGTGTTCACAAAGAAATTCTGTCAACTTTATGATCCGATAAGCGATTTCTACTGTCCGAATAATTTGTCCAGGTTTAGAAAAAATCCGTACGGCTTAGTTACTCACAGGTCCTGCACAATAGTTTTAGTGCTTAGGTGAGGATTAAACTGGACATAAGCTAAAACATTAGTAATGTTCTCTTCGGTGCGTCCTCTGCGTTGTATGCGGTATACAGGAACATGAACGTTTGCAGTTGTTCGTAAACGATGGATAACTCGAAGAAAAGCTTTTTTACTTGGGTGGCGTCGATCAGGATATTTATGCACATATAAATGCAGCAACGGTAACATTTCCCTTGCATTCAAAATAGACATCTATCATGTCAAATACCTCTTTGTTGGTACAAAGTATTTTATAACACTAGAAGACAACGTAACATGAACAACAAGAAGAAAAACTCAAACAACACGAAAAACTCGAACAATAACACGAAATGGTACCAATGCTATTTGGCAAACTAAGAACAATCTTTGAAACATAGCAACTAAATGACACTGACATGAAACTAAAATGTTTTAATATTGTATAATGAACCGAATCCAGCCGGATCCACACATCACTAATGTATTGTATTATTACTCAGTTCCTGCATTTGAGCTAACCCTTCTCTTATTGATATTATTCTGTAGCTACGGCGTTTGCAATCCCATCTTATATGGTCTTTGAAAGGATTAAATTTTCCTATTATATTGTTTATAGGACATTTTTTAAACCAATTTAGCTGTAGTATTTGATATAGCTTTAATAACTGTTCGCTTGTAGTCTTCGCCGTCCTTGTGCTTCATATTAATTTTTAAAAATCCATCTAATTTCTTCTATCACTGTGATTTCATTCAAGTAGTACCCTATCTCATCTGAAAATTTTAAAAATTTTGCCTGCGACTTTTTGGTGTTTTTTGGAGTTACTTGATCTATACAAATATTCATCTCGCCTTCACTCGATAACACTATATTCAAGAGAAAATGGCGTT
Organism: Vesta saturnalis; assembly: GCA_036346205.1. NCBI lineage: Eukaryota > Metazoa > Arthropoda > Insecta > Coleoptera > Lampyridae > Vesta > Vesta saturnalis. The sequence goes on along the minus strand of JARFJB010000408.1, from coordinate 313,535 downwards.
TTTTTCTAAATATTGTTTTTCAAACCGTAGCGTTGCCATAGAGAAGTACGATATTGATGAACACAGCTACTTGATTGTTGTCTTGATTTGTTGGCATTTGCTAACCAAATACCATTTGTGATGATAGTTATTGAACAACACTTGCAGCTTGAGCGGCAAAAATTTTCGGATAATCTACCTTCACTAATGGTATTATATACGAAAATAATTAGACTACAGATTCTCGAAAGCGTGTTGCCCGGCAATAAAAACGAGATCCCATAGGGCTTTAGAAAATCGCCACGAGTGCTTTAGCATGAGTGGCGATTTCCCTACCACTTGTACTATATACGACAAGACATCAGCAAAACATAAAAATTTTAAGAAGAAAGGAGGTGGCAGAAGAATACAGAAAACACCTTACGAGGGTAAGGTGAATAGTTCTCCTGACACAGATATGGCGCTGAAATCGGGAAAAATGTATGTTTCCTGCCTGGATGCACGTGTCATTAGTAGTTTCAACTTCTTCTCTCAAGTAATTTGTTTACATGAATTTTTGCAGTAGACGTCTTGCGTGTGTTTCGTTAAAATGGATAAACTTGAATATCATGCGGTCATAAAATTCTTCACTTTGGATGGATTAACCTCTAAGGAAATTCATCCGAAGTTGATAAAAGTTTAAGGGCCGCTCCTTCCATGTCAACCGTTAAAAAGTGGGTAGCTGAATTTAAACGTGGTCGCACGTCCCTCGGAGATGACCCACGTAAAGGACGGCCAAAAACTGCAACCACACCTGAAACCATTGAAAAGATGCATGATATCGTCTTGGACGATAGGCGAGTAAAGGTGAGTAAGATTGAGGCTGTGGGATATCGGAAGAAGGGGTGCGAAACATATTGAACAATGAATTAGGGATGCGAAAGCTCTGCGCCAGATGGGTGCCGCATTTGCTGAATGCCGATCAAAAGCAAATGCGCAAACGATTTTCGCAGCAATCTTTGGACCGATTCATTATGTATCCAACCGATTTTGTGCGGCGATTTGTCACCATGGATGAGACATGGGTGCACTACTACACGCCAGAAACGAAACAGCAGTCCAAGCAGTGGGTGGTTCAGCGCCAAAGAAAGCGAAATCGATTGCACCTGCCGGAAAGGTCATGGCCAGCGTTTTTTGGGATGCGAAAGCGAACCTGTTAATTGATTACTTTGATAAATGCTGCACAATTACAGGCGAATATTTTTCCAACAATTTCTTCTTTCACCAGGACAACGCACCTGCACACAAGAGTGCGTTTGCGATGGGAAAACTGCGGGATCTGAGGTACGATATGCTCGGCCATCCCCCTATTCTACTGATTTGGCACCCTCAAACTTCCATTTGTTCACAAACTTAAAGAAATTTGCTTCTGGGAAGCGTTTCGCATCCAGTGAAGAAGTTGAGAGAGCCGTAGATGAATATTTTCACAACCCTCCAGACTCTCACTTCCGGGACGGAATACGGATGTTGAAGAAACGCTGAACGAAGTGTGTAGAAGTCAAGGGAGATTATGTAGAAAAATCAAATCGTTTCTTAACTGAAAGTCGCAGTCTTTCATTGTCAGGCCGATAATTTTTTACCTTACCCTCGTAATTATGTAAGTGAGATGTGCATATCAAAATTTAAGTTTATAAAAAAATTTAGTGCGTTTTTGCGAAAAGTTAACACATTTAAATAAAGAAATTGTCATTATATCAAAAAATTCCGACTGTAATTCGTTGTCGGTTACCTACCGTAGATATTTCCGATAAAATATATGCGTTGCCATGGAGACCTGTCAAAAAAACCTATTTTGACTGGTTAAAAAGTATTCGTGTGAAATTTTCACTTATAATCTCATAAGAGCACTAATCAATCCTTTCCGGTAATTTTTTACCACGTATTAATCGGCCCTCGCGTACTGCTCGTGCCGATTACGTTGTTCTGTGCACGATAAGAAAATTACCGGAGATGAATTAATACTCGAATGTAGATTCAGCAAGAAAGTCGGTGCGACACGGCCATAAAAAGTAAAATTTAAATTTTACTCGAAAATAGGATATCAAGTGATATCAAAAATGTATGCATAGTAATTTGTAAATAAATGAAATATTGTGACAGCCAAAAAAATGTCTCGCTTTGGTACAGAATCTATAGCAAATATTAATGCGGAAATAGATGCTATAGTGCCTTAAAACACAAAAAGAAGTAAACTTTCTGTGTGGTGCCAATTTTTGGCCTTTTGTGAAGCAAGAAATTATACGCTGGATGGATCTGCATCGAAGCATAAAATTAGCCAAAATCTTGAAAGATTGGTGATATAATATAGAAAGAATAAATGGTGAAGATTACAAGGAAACTGTGTTGCAATTAATGTACAATTTAGTTCTGCTAGATGTGCCAAAGATGCAAAGAGACGGAAGTTACAATTCGATCCTGCAAAACTAAAATCAGGTTAAGCAGCTTTATCTAATGAAGAATTAACAAAAATGGTGAAAATGTGGAATGAAAATACTCCAATAGGCTTGCAGAGAAAGTTTTTTCTTATTGCTGGGTACGAGTTGGCATGGCCCGAAGGAGAAGCCAGCACGTGCTGCGTTCACCATTTCTCATAAGAAAAAAAACAATGAAGGTGTGAGTACGGGACGGGTAGATTATAACCAAATTTTTACTAAAACCACTTAAGGGAGGGTCTAAAAGACAGCAGGTAGTAAATGGTTGACTGTTAATACAAGTAATCCAGACATATGCCCAGTACGGTAAGTTAGAATCTCACAATGTAGGAGGAAACATATTGAGAAAAGAATCAGATTTATTGCAACCGACAAATTATTTTTGACAGCAAATCCAAAGGATGGTACAAAAATATGGCGATTGGACGAAATAGTATTTCATCGTGGATGTCGGCTCAGAATATTGGAATTGATACGAAAAAGATAAAAATTACCAATCATTCTGTAAGAGCAAGCGCCGTCTCAAATCTGGCGAAAGAAGGAGTAGGAGTTGAGCAACTCACTAAAATTACAGGACACAGTAATGTTCATTCGATTAGACCATATTTGCAAATTATGGAAATCATCCAAAGTATGAGGTGTGAAAAGGGATCCTTATCTGATGGTATCGATGTATCTTCGTCTGCTGCCACGTCATCTGATTATCGTTACAGTGGAAACATATACCGGGTGGTCGTAAAGTAAGGAATAAATTCAATGTCTCGTAAAGCACATTTTTTTTCAAAAATAGCTCGGATCCGTAGATTTCAAATTTTTTGGGGCATATTTTGCGAAAAAAAATTTTATACAGGGTGTCTCAAAAAAGATTTGCTAAAAAAATTTTTTTTTTCAAATTGCAACCCAATTTTTTTATTGCATTTTTGGATTGCCCTTATAATTCTAAACATTTGTCATGTAGCATGTACTATAGCTAAGTCCAAGCGTTTTGGAGTTATTCGCATTCAAAATTTAAAAATTGAAAAAAGATCAAGAAGAAAACGAAAAATAAAATAATTTTTATAACGTTTTATTATATCGAAAACAAAGATTCGTAAACTTAAAAATAATTTTATTTCAGCAAATGTTCGAAATGTCCTCCGTTAGTCAACTGACAATAGCCTAATCGATCTACAAATTCATGCTGCACATTTCGAACCATTTCAGGCGTTATTCGACATATTTTTTTGACGGATGCGTTGTTTTAAATCATCATGCTGAAATAAAATTATTTTTAAGTTTACGAATCTTTGTTTTCGATATAATAAAACGTTATAAAAATTATTTTATTTTCGTTTTCTTCATGATCTTTTTCAATTTTAAATTTTGAATGCGAATAACTCCAAAACGCTTGGACTTAGGTATAGCACATGCTACATGACAAATGTTTAGAATTGTAAGGGTAATCCAAAATGCAATAAAAAGATTGGGTTGCAATTTGAAAAAAAATTTTTAGCAAATCTTTGACACCCTGTATAAAATTTTTTTTCGCAAAATATGCCTGAAAAATATAAAATCGACGGGTCCGAGCGATTTTTGAAAAAAAATTGTGCTTTACGAGATATTGAATTTATTCCTTACTTTACGACCACCCGGTATAACAATTGTGTGTTTAATTTTAAATGATATGTAATGATTTCAAAAATAAAATTGTAATTTCTGAAACATTTTTGACGTTCACCATGACAGTGGTTGTCAAAAAATTATCGTTTAATAATTTCAGTTAGGTTAGTCAACTTAAAGAAGATTATCAAGATTTTTTTTTGTTGGCTTGGAAACCATACCAAAATTAATTTTCCTATTGGTTTCCTATTAGTTCTAAATTAGTGTCGTACGATTTTCAAAATAATCAACCATATAAAATAGATTATAAACGCAACGTAAAATTTACCAGCATTAAATGTAATTGTTTTCAAAGCAAACTTTTTCGTTTTATATAGTTTTAATAGATAATTTCAAAGTAGTGATGTCGTTTTTTATTATCTTTCGCTCTACAATCATAATTGCCTTATGACTACATAACATATAAGATTAACATGTTTATGTTTGGTAAATGCCCACTATTGACATTCTAAATTAAATTTCATGTAACTTTTATCCTCCCACAATTAACAATGAATAAAAATCATAAAGTGTCATGTACTTATCAAGCAATTAAGAAACCGAAAGAAACCAGAGGTCATTAAAAATTTCCGAAGACATGAAATAAACTTAAAACAAATTTATAAGCATAGAAGTTTCACATCGACCTTGAATTTAGTTAAATACTTGCTCATTTAGAAAACCCATATAGACAAATTGTTCACGGTAAAAGGCCAGTCAAGTGCATAATCACGCGGCTCGCAAATTTAATTACAGCGATCAATTGAAATCCCTCCTCTTACAACTGTATTCATTAACGACAATGTTTGCTTCTGGCTAACTATACATAACCAACTAGACCTCAAATTCTATTGTTTATGGATTCTTGCATAACATTAACTATTAAATTGCGACTAATAACTAATTGTTTCTGTAATATTGTAATTGTACTTATGTGAATGAAATTAATGTAATGTTTTACATATAGTTGACATTTTCCTTCAGTTAAACGTAATTATATTAAAGCGGGGAAAGTGTTACAAACAGTCAAAAGACCATCAGATAACAGATTTATTTATTAGACAAACTACAAAAGGTAACCGTATTCATAAATTAAGTATACGATTTTTTAACTTAATTGATAACAAATGCCACGCAAAATGACATTTTACCATGAATTGCCATGAACAACGCCAATCCATTTAATCATTCCCCTGTGATAAAATTACGCGCTTTCGTCTCACATTTTTTCCACCTTACCTTGCGCTTCATCTTAATATAGATACATTTTCCGACTTTTTCATTTTGTTTTCCATAAATTGTAATAATTAACTTAATAAAAGGTACATAGTTCCATATTCCCCTATTCCTCTAAATATTTAGACGGAAGTAATTATTGCAATTAACATGTCACTTTGTCAAGGTCAGAAAAATTGATTTTTAATTCTCTCAAAATATAATGATAGCGTTTCCAGTCATCATTACGTGTTGCTTCGCCAAACCAAGAAGGTTTAAAGCCCTTGAATCCGCCTTATATGTATACATCGCTGTCTACGTATCATCTAAAGCTTTATTTATACTTCAATTAAAAGTGCTATGTTATAATAAAAGGTATATCTGTATGTGTGTTATGTTATAATAATTAGAGTAATTATTCTGCATCGCATCGTTGTGGCAGGAAAAAATTTGAATTCTTATTTTACTTTGTGTTACACTTACTAACGTTAAATCTGAACTCATACAGAGTAGAACATATTATGCACTTAAACTAATAATGCATTAAATGCAGGATGAGTCACGACGGACGCCACGGAGTTTTACAAGAAAATAATATATTTTTGTTATTTTCGTTGCAGGGACATGATGTAGGTCCATTAAAGCTACATTTTTAAAATAATTTCAAAGATACAGGGTGATTCAAAAGAGAGTAGCATACCAAAGTTATGCTATTTCAAATAGAATACCCTATATTTTATCACATTTTTGAATTAAGTGTGCAAAATAAAATAGATTTTCGTTAGGGTTCCCTATACCTAAATACAGAGCGTTTTGATTTTTCTTAAATTGCAAAGTTTTGGAAAAAAATTAATTGTTACCAAACGAAACTAATTTTGTCAAAACTGCTTCAGGATCTCGAAAGTAGACTGTTTCGTTGATTTATTTGCCTATTTCATTGCGAAAAATACTATACTGGGTTGTATTATTAATACATTCAAACTATAATATCTTCCTTATCTCAAATGGAACACCCTGTATATTTTAGATCTGTCAGGTGACTAATTCAATGATCTTCCAAAAAGTACTAAGATATCCTATACCTAAACCTTCACGTTTCAAAGTTATTCAACAATATTTAACAATATCACGAATATATTAAATAATATTATTATTCTTAACAATTTAACATAACTACCATAACAAATGCTCGAAATAACATGAGTGACGGTTCCAAATGCATTTTTAATTCGGTCTATCATATCTTCTGCAGTATCAAGAGGAGTAGCATACACTAGATTTTTAATATATCCCCATAAAAGAAATCCATCGGAGTGAGGTCTAGAGATCTAGGAGGCCAGTTAGTTCGGCTATCTCTGCCGATCCATTTGTTATGAAATTTTCGGTCTAAATATTCCCTTACACGTCGTGAAAAAATGAAAAAATCTAATTGTAACCATATTTTTTGTGTAATGTGTAATGGAATATTTTCTAAAAGTAGCCAAAAGTCGTTTTTTAAAAAAAATTAAGAATTTGCGACCATTTAAAGTACTGTCAAAGCATGTTCCTTGAAACCGAAACACACGTTATCCTGCTACTAATTGAGAAAAATCAATTAAGAATAACTTTAACGATACCAGAATAACTGTGTACTACTAACGAATTAAAATATAACAGAATACATAGAAAAAATATTATGATAACAGTAACAAAATAATTTAAACCCTAAATTCATGAAAGGGCCTCAAGGTGTGCACCATTGTTTAATACACATATCTGACAACATCCCTCTCTCTTTGCACTTTGAATAAGGTTCCGGGTCGAATTTGTTGGATAGTAACTTTTATTTTATATTTTAACACTTCCAAATCCCATAAAAAAAGTGCAAAGCACTTAAATAGGGAGACCGTGGCTGCCAAGTAATAGGACTACGATTCCCTATCTAATTATTAAAACGCTCTTGCAAATAGTTTTACACAATTAGCGCGTTGTGCGCTGGTGCACCGTCGTGTTGAAAGTAACTGAGATTTTAAATGAAATACAATTAAGGTCATCCAAGATTTCTTCTAATTCGTTTTGTAAAAATGATAGGTATCTTGCATAACTGAACATTACTGAAAAAGTATGTTGATCCCTTCTCTCAATAGTAATATGAGGATTTTCTGGCGCCCACGGAATGCTGTTTCTTCTATTAAAAATCCCGTTGTTAGTAAATTTTACCTCACCCGCATATAGAATAGTCTTCGAGAAATTATCGTCAGCTAAATTTTTATAATAAACTATCTCACAAAATGTAATCTCCTCTGGTAATCCGTAGGATACAAAGTATTTCCCACATGCGGATAGTGTGGTTTAAAATTATTTTGTTTTAATGTAATATGAGCTTCATCTTTACAAGTGCTGCACTCGTATGCAATTTCACTCAGCAGGTTTAAATTCAACATATGCTAAAATACGCTCTTCTGTTTCCAGATTGATATTATTTGGCACAAACATTTTTTTAAATTTGATTCTAGTTTAGAAAATAATCTTACATCTAGTTGTTTCCCTTCCATATACGTTCGATAGTATAATTTATACGCAGCATTAGCATTTCTGTTCGACACGTAATAGCACAATAGCATATCATTTCCTTCTTCATAAGAATAAGCCATATTTTTACAAACTAGAAAATTTAATATTGCTATTCACAAGTAACGAGAAATCAAAATAGTAACTTTGACACTTAATCTTAGAATAATTGGTAGTATAACTTCTGTTTCAGTTTCATGGCACACGCTATTTTACTTGATACATAAAAATCATGATTTTTTTATAAATTGTGAGATAAGAGAGATGAAAAATATGGCAAACCACACATTTTTGAAATCAGAAAAAAAAAGTTAGTTGAATGAGTCCTTAGCGACCTATGATTGCTATTTAATAAAAAGAAAATTAAAAGTGCAAAGGAAGATTGTAGTAATATATGTGTACAAAACAATGGTGGACATTTTGAAGCCCTTTGTGGCTTTAGGGTTTAAATTATTTGGTTACTGTTATCATAATCTTTTTTCTATGTATTCTGTTACAGTCGGTTCTATTTTAATTCGTTAGTAGTACGAATTGATTCTGATACTATTAAAATTATTTTAAATTGGTTTTTCTCAATTTATTGGTAGGTTAACTTTTGTTTCGGTTTCATGGCACTATTTTGCTTAATACATAAGAATTATGGTTTTTTATAAATTGCGAGATAAAAAGAGACAAATATGGCAAACCATAGATTTTTGAAATAAGAAAAAAACAGTTAATTGAATGAGTCCATAGCCACCTATGACTGCGATTAAAAAAAAAGATATTAACGCAAAAAATGTTCTACCAGTTTATCATATTGAGCTTAAAACTATCTATGAAATGCATTTTTGAAACTTTTTTTTATTTTAAATATTACATGAATAATGAGCAATTGAAAACATGACTGATTTTAGTATTTCTCGAAAATCTCAGCAGGCTGACAAAATTGTTATTTTCTCATCGGCATAAGATTTCCATTTTCATCATGCCCAACTTTGCTAATTTAACAGATTCTCTAGCTTTTATAATAACAGTTACCCATAGAACGTGGGTAAATCTTAGACACCCTGCATACATACATACATACATACATATATATATATATATATATATATATATATATATATATATATATATATATATATATATTTACAGTGCTAATCAAAAGTCCCCTCCCCCCCCTTGTATCTTTTGAACGGTTTTACTTATACTAATGAAATTTGGAGGGTGAATATAAACGGATATAAGCTTCTCAACTAGTCATGACAAGTGACGTAATAGTCATATATGACCTCACAGGGCCACAGTGACCAATAATTTTAAATAGTACCTTATAGCAAGTGACATCTCGTTAGAAAGGTATTAAAATTACCTATTCAGTAATGCTAATTTTGTTACGGTTTAGGTTGATTTTGATAGAAAAATTAAATAAATACTAAAATTATAGTTTGGCATTTAATTAATCAAGATTGTAACGTTTGCCTCTGGTTAATTGTCAAAAAAGTTGACGTTTTTTAATTCTCTCGTTGTTTTTACTTTGATAAGTTTTTATACCTTGACTATTCAGTTTAATTATTCTTTAACGCTACGTTTAAGTGTCTACATAGACAAAACGGTAACCGACAAAGTAGCAGCTATCTTAATAACGTATAACGTCTTTTTAATGAGAGGTACCCCGATCGCCCTATATCGAGGACTTTTAAAGAACATGTCACCACAACATTTTTTTTTTGTTTTATAGCTATTAGACATGATATAAATCTAACAACCTAGTTCAAATATGATTTTAAGTGGTTTTTTGAAAATTTTCTATAAATTCATATGAAATATGCATTTAGACGAAATTCTTCCAGAAATTAATTCTGATTGCTAAATACCGATTTAGAGTTGTAAGCTTTTAGATTATTTATGTAGAGCCGAATGTACATCCTTCTACAAGTAAAAATCTCCATGGCCTTCACAGTCAACTTTTTTGAATTAGCCGCTGCATCGACTGTTAACTATAAAATTATGAAAAACATATTTTTTCTCTAATATTTAGCTTCTGCTATTTTTCCAATTAACACCTTATTTTAGTTAATTATATAAACAATCAGCGATTTAAAACAGCAGTTATGATTTTGAACCATGCAACTATCTGATAATAGCGTTTCTATCTTTATGTTTCATTTAAAAAAAACGTCTATAATGCACTCTTCTGTGTTGCGTTCTGTAATGATTTCACGCAATATAATAAAAAATGTTTTTGTTTTTTCTTCACTAAAACAATATTTGTGAAGGAATGTTACATATCTTGTAAACATTACCGTTTTAAAACATTACCGTAGTAGTATTATTATTATTTGTTCCTGAAACATATAACGTGCCTTGGAACTCTCGGTTTCAGCATATTATCGATATTTTGTCTGTCTCCTTTTGATTTATATGATCAAAACACGAATGACAGCGGTCACATTCAAGAGATAAATTAACCTTTGGATGTTCTACATTATGATGTTCAAAATCGTACACCTTCTAGGTTACTATATTCTTAAGTTTAATAAAATGCATATGCATTTCTTTTAACTAAGACACACAGCACGCACGCACTCACGCACACACGCACGCACGCGCCCACTCGTCCGCCCTTCATTTGTGTGCTGTTCGTACAACAAGTAAACAAATTAGTATATATATGATTTATAATAATCATTTTCGTATGTAAATTTCCTGTTTCACACGATGTTTACAAATAAATTGTTTAGAACCGCTGACTTTTGACTTTAAAGTTTGTAACAGAAACAAAAGTCTTATTCCCTTGATGGCGAACAATAGCTATTGGTTCTGATGGATTTATAATTGTATCTTGTTTTGCGGTTTTTTTAGTCGTTTTTTTAGTCATTCACTTTCTGTGTCTATTTTTTATGAATAATCATTTTTGACAAGTTATTGCTCCATTCATAATAAACTTTGAATAAAGTCAATAAAAATCAGCAGAATATGGATTACGAAGTAGTCTCCGCTCATTTTATTAAGATGAAGTGTGTTCAACATATGTAAAGCAATCACTTCATTTTTTGGTCCTTCGCACCGGATTTGTTTATTTTCGAATAATTTTTGTTTTCTGGTCATTGAAATGGACATTAGGAAGCTCACAAGAATTCACCGATACACCAGTTATACAATCGAACCAATGGAAGAGACAATCTTCCCTACAAGTCATTTGGATGGAAACCTTATTGATGCATATAATGGTACCCTTCGAAGCAAACTAAATAGTTCTAACGGATTTTGTCTTCTATATGGACGATCTTTTATTTTCAACTGGCTGTATTCAAAACGCCATTCGAATCAAAGAAGAAGTGTCCTCTATCTTGTATGCTGCTAGCCTGAATATTCGCAAGTTTTTATCTAATAACCAGGAAGTTTCATCTTCGCTTGTCTCCGATGGCGTCGAATTTTTCACTGTTCCTATTGGCGAACGTTCTGATTCTAAAACTCTAGGTATCCATTGTGATTCTGGCAATGATTTTTTGTTTTGTAAGGTTGACATACCTAATGATGATTCCGTTCCTACTAAAAGGAAAATTTTGTCTAGCATTTCAAAAATTTTCGATCGATTGGGCTTTTACTCCCCTCTTATCATTAGCGGGAAAATGTTGATCCAGAAGCTTTGGCAATCTGGCATTGTATGGGACGACCCCATCCCTTCCGAGCTGATGTACGAATTTAAGACCCATTACAGCATCTGAACATCATCAAGATACCTCGTTGCGTTATTCCGACAGCTACTTCACAGATTGAGCTCTACGGTTTCTGCGGTAGTAGTGTTACTTCTTACGGTTGCCGTTTGTATTTGCGTTGTTGCACTGCAGATGGCCACGTAACTTGTACTTTGTTATTTTTAAGTCCAAGGTTGCACCTTTGCACACAGTGTCCATTCCTCGTTTAGAGCTTTGCGCGGCAGTGTTATTGTCAGAGTGGTGTCCTAAAATCATCAAATTTTTCATATTCACTTTCATAATATTTTCTTATGGACAGATTCCAAAATTACTTTAAATTGCATCAATTCTGCTCCCAACAAATATCACACTTTCATTACCAATCGCATTGCTGTTATACAGGTTTCAAAGGGGGGTTTCTATGTATACACTTATAATTGTATCTTGTTTTGCGGTTTTTTTTAGTTGCTTAACAATGGATTGAGTGTAAAAAAAATAATAATACATTCATTTTTTGTGTCTATTTTTTTATAAATAGTCATTTTTGACAAGTTATTTCCCATAAAAATCAGCAGAATATGGATTACGAAGTATTCTCTGCTCATTTTATTAAGATGAAGTGTGTTCAACATATGTAAAGCAATCACTTCAGGTTCGGCTTACTTAATTAGTGCTCAAGGCCATAAGACACGCCCAACATTTTAGGTGGGTATGAAGAAAATTAAAATTAAAATTAAAACGAAATTATAAAACTCTACAACAATTAATAATTAACACATTAACAAATATGACACAAACTATTATTTATAAATTTCTAAATGTAGTCATAGTTGGAAGGAAAAATCCTTTTTACTACTGCACACGAATTTTTTAAAGGTAGAAAGTTACTGGTTTGATTTTGTCACAAAAAATTATCGAAAGTAGAAGTATTCTAAACGTCACATTCTGAGCTTGCTTGTTAAAAACATGAATATTTTTAAATCACAAACTAAAATGCAATTTTATTAAAAACAATCAATTTTAGAGAGTAGTACATTATACAGACATAATTCGAAGGGATAAAATAATTTTACAAGATGGTAAAATAATATACTGGGTGTTCCATTTAAAAAAACGAAGTTTTTGCTAATAGAAATCTCCTGAATTGATGCTTATTCAAAAAACACCCCGAACCCAATACGAAACCTCTACTATGTTCAGACATTTCAGCCATACTTTACCTTTGTACCTACCAAATAAGTTTAGTTGGTTATCTCTGATAAAGTTTATTTGGCAGCATTTATAGTGCACCAATTTTCGTCAAAACTTCATATTTTTCGCTCCAGCTTGGCAACGTCGCAATTTATAGGAAAAGAAAAGATAGGGCTAGATGCAGAATTTTGCACTGAATTCGATGGTAAACAAATATACAGGGTGTCCTATTAAAAAAAAGTAAACTTCATGCTGTCTCGCTTAGGCTGAGCACCCTGTATATCTCAAAATAAATTTTAGAAATGTGCATCTCCGCAAACATAACAATTTTTATTTAAAACATTTGTTTGTATCTTTGATCCTAAGCACTTACACAACCTAATGGGTCACCCTGCATATATATATATATATATATATATATATATATATATATATATATATATATATATATATATATATATATATATATATATATATATATATATATATATATATATATATATATATATATATATATATATATATATATATATATATCCTTCCATCACTAAAGCGTCCATACATTGTCGAATTACATTCGATAGAGCGTCCGGGTGCACAGAGCGTCCGTATACGGACGCTCCATGCACTCCACATGTAAAAATTTTTCCAGAGATGTATAATCATGGTATAAACCTCCTGACAAAATTTCGTAGAACGCTATTTTGATACCAAAATGGACGAAAAGAAACCGGGCGGTGTATAATTTTAGTTGATACCAAACGCCGTCAGAGGCGTTAGTACAGTTAGAGTATATTGCTGCAGTGTATATCTTTCTGATGTCTAATAGATGTTAGAGCGTCAGGGATTTGGCAACATTGCGATTCATAAAAACCAACAAAACCAGCTAGGAAATAAATAAAAAGACGGGTATTTCACGATTTTAGTTATAAGTATACATTTTATGTTATTAATGCACTTTCTTGAGTATAGAGCGTCACCTAAAATTAATTGAAAATGGTAATGCTCACTGCTTAATCAGACATTTAACTGAGTTAGGAATACGCGTACCTACGTGCTTTGACTTTCTGTAGATTGAAAAACAGAAATGATTTTAGGAATATTCGGGCAAGAAAATAAGTTTCCAGAACCGTATTGTAACTAAATTGAATAATTAATTAAACAATAAAAAGTTTGAAATAGAAATTAAATATGTAAGTCTGAAAAAATTTCAGTTACTTTAATATAGTAATAACATTTTTGTACATGAACAAATTAATGCGTTTTCAATTAATTTGCTGTAGTTAGGAGTAATCGATAAAAATAGTGACCAATAAGAATCACGACCAAACTTTTTAGGAAGGTACAACTAAAACACTGAAATGCAAATAATACAGCATGGAATGGAAGAATGTATCTACATGCTTGGACTTCACAATCTTTTAAATACATTAAAAACTATCGGTGCTTTTTACGGATGTGCACCAACTTAAATCTTGTTTTTATTGTGTCTCCTCTGGCTGATGTGAACCTGTCATTATTTTATAAGAATTTTGCTTTTGAAAGTAAGGCGAGTAAAGCTTTTTTCTATAAAGTTTTAATTTATTTTGGTAGTTCAATCAGATCTTGAGTAGGTAACGTCATTTTCGAGATACAGAGTGATTTTTGAAAATAGGCAAAAACTGTTCAAATATCTTCTTAATTTTAATAAATATGAAAAAAGTGTAAAGGCATATTTCATAGACTAATCTAAGGAGAGTTCAGTGCAGTTTGTTGAATTTTTGTAATGGGTACAACTAAGTAGATAAAATATGACCTAAAACTGGAAAACTTTTTCATTTTTGATTTTACGAAAAAATGTTACTCTTGATAAAAAGTCCTGCTTCCTTTAAAAATATTATTGGAATTATAAAACTACTGAAAAAATTTACGGGGTTGCCAAAAATTTAGAAAATATAAAACTGCCTCAAGAGAAACCCATAAGGTTAATTTTAGATCATAAGAAAATTATTCTGAGGATTTCGAGGCCGAATAAAATACAAAATTTCATAAATAAATTGAAAAATTATTCAGTTGTTTCCTAGTAGCAGAAAATGTCACGTTTTCCTTTTACGCGTATTACTAAAAAAACCTAGTAGGCTGGAAAATTGAACATGCTGTTGTTATGGAAACATAAGTCTTACATATTAACAATATTTGAAGTTTCTAATTAATAGGATAATTTGTTCATTGTTCTTTCTTAGTTTATTTTTATACCTACGATGTTGTTAAATAAAACTTTTTGTGTACCCCATATATTGCTTTCAGATTTCAATTTAATTATGAAATTTTGTATTTTATCAAGCCTGGCTATCGTCAGAATAATTTTTTTATGGCATTTTGCTCTAAAATTAACCTTATGGGTAGTTCTCTCAAGAGGCAGTTTTAGATTTTCTAAATTTTTGCCAACACCGTAAATTTTTTCTGAACTTTTATAATTCCAATAACACTTTTAGATGAAGCAGTACTTTTTATCAGGAGTAACATTTCTTCGTCAAATCAAAAATGAAAAAGTTTTCCATTTATTAAGAACTTTTCAGGACACGCTGTATTTTAGAATTAATTTTTTACTGAAAACAAAATACAATAAATGTTCAAAATGTTTCTTTTCGAGAATTATCAGTCAGCATCCATTTTTTAAATTTCTCTAATATGTATTAGGCGCAAAGTGACTAAGAACTTAATTCGATTATTTAATTATTAAAGCACCTTAGAGCAAAAATAACGTTGACTTATATTTTATTTACTATAGAAAAAAAAATTAGGAAAGACATTATACTAAAACTTATAAGATGTTCTATTTTTAAACGACTCTATTGATAGGCTTTAAAGTGATACTTTATATATCAACCCTTAGCATATACTATAATAAATAGATATATAATATGTCATGAATAAAGGACGATTAAAAAAGAAAACAATAACCCTCTTATTAAAAAATTTTAATATAATGTGATTGTTGCTTAGCCGTATCCATTATAAAAATAATAGAGAACTGCACTGAACTATCCTATCTACAGTCTGTTCGCGGCCAAGAAAAACCGCATGTAAATAAAATCACGTGAATATTGAATGACCTAGGCAAGTGGATTAGATTGAACGGTCCGCATGTATGAATTTTTCTGTTCCCCATTGCTAATATTTGAAAGCGACCGTCCAATAAAGAGACGAATTAGAATTGATCACGCGTCGTAATTGTTCACAGCGAACTGAGTATAACTATTGTTTAATTTAGCTTTTTGAATCCCAACTCTCATCAACGTTTTTAATAAACACATTATATATTGTAT
>JARFJB010000408.1:272500-292500 GCA_036346205.1 Vesta saturnalis | reverse complement strand
TGCGCCGTAACTTCTTGCGCAGGTGTATTGCGCTTAAGATCTTCGCGCATTATTGGCATCCATATTGGTTTCATTTCTACACTAGCTTGGCTTATTGGATTTTCGGCTAGTGTATGTGGCTTCTTTGAGTTTTCGACGAGTTGTGTTCTCGTCTTTTGCCACTATCTGTATGTTATCCCATTGGAAGCGGTGGTCTTGGTTCTAGACATGTTCGGCGATTCTTGATCTTTCTGTTTCGCCCTTGAACAACGCCCGCGAGGGCGAAACAGAAAGATCAAGAACTTTTTCTTTTTAATGTTTGCAATGTCGTAAGAAATATTATCACACGGTAGCCGTCAAAGTAGCACAATAACACTACCGGAAATTGTAGACATTTTGAGCATTAAAAAAATTGTTTAATAAAACTGGCACCAGATCACGCTGTCATCAAGTGAATGTATAGTATGGGTAACGATGTAAAAAAACGTTGGAATTCTCCTTTAAACTCAATCATTAAATTTTAAAGTATCTTAATAATTATGGTTAAGTTAGCGCGTATTTGAATTGCAATATAGATGGCATTAGGTTCTGCTCGTAATTAAAAGCAACGAAGAGATTCATTGATGTAGTTACTTTATAGTAATTTAGGATTAAAGTAAGTATTCTATTTGCTATCACGAAATGTGCAGGTTTAGGTTAAAACAAAATTTATTTTTAACGCAATAAACTGACATAAAAATAGATAACAGATGACACTGGTTGCCCATCAAAGTAAGACAACCTCGTCGAACCAACATTTACCCACCGCGTACAACTACTTGATATACACCTCTTATCCCAAAATTGTTGTACCTGCTTCTTCTTGGAACTGAGTGAAACTCACCGGACTAAATAAATTTAAAAAATACTAATCGCGAACTGCATCGTTGAAACCAGTTCTTAATAACATTAGCTTATCGAAAACTTCCGATTTGGTTAACTTATAAAAACCGTCAAAGTGTTACAAAAATAATACAGGATTGATGTTACACATACGGATGAAATCATGCTGATAGCTAATTAAATGTGTTAAGCGATTAATCAAACTGCTATCCTCATCTGCATTAACAGATACTCTCAACAGTACCGAAATGGTAGTTTTGGCACTCTGCTACCAGCTTCATACTAAAACATAAAGTAATATCAGAGTTTATCTTACCAAAACACTCTTACGATGCTTTCTTGAAACTTACGCATACTTCACGAATTATTGTAGAGTAATTAAAGTAATTAAAACTCTAATAAACTAGCATAAAAGTATCCTGCTGTTTGCAAAATGATTCCATAGTTCGCAATACATCTGCTACTATTTCTTTCAAGACACTCATTATTCGTTTGCCAAATCCAGACTCCGCTGGACCAACATGTCTCAACGTTGTAGTGATGTTAACGATATTCCATTAAGAAAAATTGATATTGTTTCCATTATAACAGTTGCTACCAACCACACCTTTAATAATTCGTCCACGTTGTACATCCACCCAAATTCTGTAAGTTCGACTACGAACAGTAATAGTCCAAATACATTATTGAATCCTGAGCGACATACGCAAAGGATACATCCTCGTCACGGCACCAATCTGTAATGTACGCAAGCCAGTCTAGCCACTGCGAAACTCGAATGCAAAAACAAAGTTAATACGCTAACCTACATAAGCCAAATGATCATCTAAACTTAATGAGAAAAGGGGTAGGTTCACTCACGTTGTGTGAAAGGAGGATATAATAGAGGTAACACGATAAAACACAGTATATAAATTCATAAGTAAGTGCAATGTAGTTCTGCTGTCTTTGTTGCGGTCAAGGAAAAGAACTACCAAAGAAAAACCTTTTCCGCTTACTACAACAAGGATAACCACATAAATAAAATATATGTAATAGTTATAAATATATAGAACAGTACGTCTTTATATTCTATTGTTTATTGAAGGATCAAAATTGCTATCACCCTGCGCTAACCTTAATAAATGAATATGGTAATATTGTAATATTTAATACAGGCCTGTACCTCAAAAATGGAGATCGCCATGTTACACGCTTAGCTAACTGTAGTACAAGTAAAACATCACAACATGTTAAAGGTCTGTATTTACAATTAATGAACCAAAAGGTAACAGATTTCGAACCTGGCTCACACACACGGTATTCCAACAATTAACATATTTTAGTGTTACTGCGGTTCTCCCAAAGGGGGCTTTATGCTATTTTACTCCGGGAGCCGTCTTATGCCTACACTACAATTACATGTGAATGTCCATCTTAAAATATGCTACATTGTTGGTGTGAAATGTCAAAATAAAATACATCAAAATGAAATCAAGAGACTTCTCTACATTAAAAAACAAAATTATGATGTAATATTAATTTCAAATTATCAGTGACATTGTTTTGTGTTAGATGAACTGAGCACTCTTACCATGGTATTGTGATACAGTTCGTATATAAATTTCAATTATTATTTCTTTCCATTTAACAAAAAAGGGTTCTGTTCCAGTCAACCTTTTATTTAGAAAATAACATTTTCTGAAAGAAAAAAAAACAATTAATAAATAATTATTTAACTTCACCTGTCCATTCAATTTTGTAATCAGGACATTAATTCTTTCTAAAACATAAAATCGACAACCCTGTCAATTATTTTTCTTAAAACATTTATCTAAGCACACCCTATTTTACTATAAAATATGCAACAGTTGCCCATATTAACTAGATGGTTTCAATTAAACCCGCCTTCTAATTTATAAAATACAATATATAAATCTGCACCAGTTGGGGTCCCTACATCACAATACTTTGATAACTAAAGTAAATTTTTACAAATTATTTTTACTTTTATGTACAAATATAAACATGGTTAGGTAAACGAACCCGATATAAGCAAATTTGGAGATTTTCGTAGGAGAAATGGGATGTGCTTGGGGTGTAGGTGTACCCTTTTATGAAATAACAGTAAATATTAACATATAACTAAAAACGGCTACTGATTCGGTTTATCACCGTTATCTTAAGTTGTAATTTGTGTCACTGAAAATTTATTTGTTTTATAATGACGCGTTCAACAGTCCATATTTTAATAGTAACGTTAATTATAAGAAAAGCACCAATAAATTTAATATCCATATAACTAATTGAATACATATTTCTGCATTCATATATTATTTCTAATAAAAACGAACCCTGCCTTCGAAAACCTACACATTTGATTGTTGACAGCAGCAATAAATAAAATATGTTGCTGTTTCATATTTGGTATAATAACTGTAATGGAAATTTACATATTGTTTTCACCAATTTATAACATCACTATAATAGTTTTATGGTTAACCATACTTAAGGCTCATTATACATTAGTATATATGTTATTAATAGTACTATTTTAAAAGAAAATATATATGCAATGTTCAATATCATAGATTATTATATAAATTGGTTACGATGATGTCGTCTGTAAAACTTATATGTATTCAAACAATATATATGTTAGTGAAACCTAACCACTAACTGTTAATGCAGTGGTCTCTTCTGCATCAGATGTTTTTTAAGATTTAATATACAGGGTGTCCGGGAATTAATACAACAGAAATTGTCCAGAGATTCTCAAAAAAAAATTAGGAAACCCGTATTTTTTATTTTTCCCAAATTACCCCCCTTTCGGAATTACAGCCCCCTGAAATTCGCACCCAAGGATAGTTTTTATTTAATTAGTCAGAAGCCTTTTATAGGAAAATTACGAAATTTGGTACACAGGGGTCTTGCGCCATGTAGAATCTGATGGGGTGATGCTTTTCGGGATGAAAATCCGTTAAGACACTTTTTTGAGTGCCCTCTTGTCTTTGGAGCCCCAAAACTATGTCCGAATATTACAATTTCTTAAAAAGTAATTTTAAATTAGAAAGATTATTAAATTTACAAACGTTTTTATCTCTTGCAATTTTTTCTTAAAATGCGTCATATGCGAGAAAAATTGCAACATGTGATCAATTGCATAACCACATTTGCATGAAATCGTATGTGGTTCGTAATCAATAAAGAAATTTACTTTTTGAGATTTATTTAATGCAAAAATAATGACAAAGCAACTAAAACAAAAACTAAAACAAAACTACAAAATACGGTTAGTTTCCTAAAATGTATTCCTAGAATGTATTCAACATTCGCATGAAATTCAACTTGTTAATCGTAGGTGGCTGGTGTTTGTAATCAACAAACAAATTTGCTTTTTAATAGCTGTCAGATTATTAGTTAGTTTTTAACAGTTGTCAGATTATTATTGTGCTGTGTTTAATAAGAAAAATGGAGAGATTTTCCGTACAAGAACAAGTTCAAATGCACCTGATTTACGGAGAGGCCCGTGGAAATTCACATCTCGCGCGTAGACTGTACGCTGACCGATTTCCCCAACGAGTACTCCCATATCATTCGATGTTTACGCGTGTGCACCGGCAACTTATGGAAACGAGTTCTGTAAATGCAGGAAGACGTCGTATGTTAACACACCAACAGGAACAAACTATCTTAGATTTATTTGAAGGAAACCCCGAAATAAGCATAAGACGGGCATCACTGCAACTTGGATTTCCCAGAACAAGAATCCACAGTTTTATCAAACGACAGTTACTGAAGCCTTTTCATTTTCAAAAAGTTCAAGAACTTAAGCCAAAAGATTTTTCGCGACGAACAAATTTCTGCTTATGGGCTCTTCAAAGGTACAACCGAAATCCGGAATTTTTAAACCGATTTTTTACCGATGAGGCGTGCTTTACAAAAGATAGCATAATAAATCTCCACAACTTACATTACTGGACCTTGGCAAATCCACACGTTATAAGGCAAACTCATTCACAAGAAAAGTTTTCAATCAATTGCTGGACTGGAATCGTCGCAGATTACACTATCGGCCCACATTTCTTGCCCCCTCGGTTAAATGCCGAATCTTTTAGAACATGAACTACTAATTCTTATGGAGGATGTTCCCCTCGAAATTAGACGTAATTTGTTGTTTATGCACGATGGTGCCCCACCACACCGGGGGCGATTCGTAACCGAATGGCTGAATCAAAATTATCCAGGACGTTGGATCGGTTACAATTCCCCTAATGTAGAATGGCCCCTACATTCCCCAGATTTAACCGCTATGGACTTTTCTTTCTGGGGGGCCATGAAGGATCGCGTTTATGCCGTACCAATTAGAACTCGCGAACAATTACAGGAAAGAATCCTTGCCTCGGCTGAAGAAATTAGTAGGCAGATTTCCCACTACTATGTAAAAATACGTCAGCATTTTGTAAAATGTCTGCGGGCTTGTGATGAACAAGACGGTTCACATTTTGAACACATTTTAGGAAACTAACCGTATTTTGTTGTTTTGTTTTAGTTGCTTTGTGATTATTTTTGCATTAAATAAATCTCAAAAAGCAAATTTCTTTATTGATTACGAGCCACATACGATTTCATGCAAATGTCGATATGCATTCGATCACATTTTGCAATTTTTCTCGCATACGACGCATTTTACGAAAAAATTTCAAGAGATAAAAACGTTTTAAATTTAATAAGCTTTCTACTTTTTAAGAAATTGTAATATTCGGACATAGTTTTGGGGCTCCAAAGACAAGAGGGCACTCAAAAAAGTGTCTTAACGGATTCTCATCCCGAAAAGCATCACCCCATCAGCTTCTACATGTCGCAAGACCAAATTTCGTAATTTTCCCATAAGAGACTTCTGACTTTAAATAAAAACTATTCTTGGGTGCGAATTTCAGGGGCTGTAATTCCGATAGGGGGTAATTTGGGAAAAATAAAAATATGGGTCTCCTAATTTCGTTTTAAGAACCTGTGGACAATTTTTGTTGCATTAATTTCCGGACACCCTGTATAGCAATACGATGGATGCGAAATACTTTATATGAAGCTCTTAGACAAATCATGGAATAGTAATTAAATAAATTTTAACTTCAATTCGTCTGAATCTGTTCATCATCTTATTCTCTAGATTTAGATCTAACCATAATTTTTAAGATTCCAGCAATGACGAGGCGACAGAAAATAACAAATCATTGACTGACCTCATCGTCATCAAGCCGTTCAACCTTAAGTTCATGGCGTTTTTAGAATCCTATTTTTGAGAGAGATTACTCCTCTTTCCTTTGTTTATAAGTCCTTGCTTATCGTAGCTTCGAGCGTTATCTTTTCCATTCCATTCTTTCCTTGAATTTTGGTTTCAATTCCGTTATTCTAGCGCCTTCCTATACCTGTTTCATCTATTCTTTTTTGGGTCTTTCTCTTTTCCTTGGGCTTATGCAGTTCATTGTGCTATCTTCCTTAGCATCTCTTACGGGGGTCTCCTCAAATGTGCCCTGCACATTTCCGTCGTTGTGCCTTCATAAATGAATTATGATGGTTTCTCCTCCTAGTTCGTCTTCAATTTCCATGTTAGTATTCAGTATTTTTTCTCCATTTTCTGTCCTAAAACGGTTCTTACTATTTTTCTTTCCGCTGTTTTTAAATCTTCTTCTTCTTTTGCAAATTGTTGCTGTTTCTAGAGCGTCTTATATATTTTTGTTTTGATTTATTTCCTTTCCGAATTGCTTTGCTTCCCCTTCTATTTTCTCTATTGTGCTTACTTATTTCTGTCTTGAGTTTGCTATTTCGGTGAGGTCATCGGCGTATACTACTATTTGTATACCGTCTGTGATAATGTTCTTTTGTCTAGTTTTGCGTTTCTTAACACGCTTTCTAATATCAAGTTGAATAATGTGGGGGAGATTGAGTCTCCCCTCTTTTTATTTGGAATTCCTCTGTTATTATTTCTTGAAATCTTACTTTCGCCTTCGTTTCGTTTAATATCACATTTAGTAGCTTTCGTATTCCTTGAGATATTGTTAGTGTATTTTTCACCTGCATCATTTTTATTCTGTTGATCGAATCGAAAGCACTCTTAAAATCTATAAAGGGTGTATGCACTTCTCTGTTGTATTCTCTTGTCTTTTGGAATATTTGCTCCAGAGTGTGTATTGCATTCATCACTGATCTGCCTGGTCTAGAATCATTCTGGTAGTCCCCGAGAATATTTTCTGCTTGAAGTTTTAGCCTTTTATTTATCAAGTTTGCCAGAATTTTAAGGATGGTATTCAGTAAGGTTATTGCTCGGTAGTTCTCGCATTGTTCCTTATTTCCTTATTATGTACCCGAGTTATTATTCCGGTCTTCCACTCTTCCGGAATTTTATGTTGTTTCCATATCTATTTTATTAGGATGTATATATGCTTGTGTAATGTCTGACCCCCATATTTCAAAAGTTCTGACTCTATTCCATCTTCTCCCAGGGATTTACCATTTCTTAGTTTGCATATTTCTTCTAAAACTTCTGTTTCTGTTGGATAGTGATTTTCTTGTTCTTGTAGTTTTATCTCCTCTCCTTCGGGTTGCTCTGTGAGTGTCTCTTCGTTAAATATTTTTGTGTAGCATTCTTTCCAGATATTCCGATTTTTTGGGGCTCTGTTTGGCCTTCGTTGTTTTTAGTCCTCTTGCTTCGCTTTTAGGTTCTTGATTTTCCTGTAGAATTGTCTTACATTTGCTTGTTATTCTTTTGTTCACTTTTTTCCATTTTGTTATCAATTCAGTCGTTTTCTTCTGCATATTATGTTTACTTTGTTTCTTTTTATTTCATATCCCCTTCTATCTTGTTCTCTTCTGGTGTTGATCCATTTGAGTCTAGCTTCATTTTTTTTTTATTCTTGCCTTTTCACATTCTTCATCATACCAATCTTTTGTTTTCTTTTTTGTTATGCTTCTCTCTAGCACTTCTTCAGCTGTTATCTGTATATTTTGTTTTATCTCAGTCCATAATGTTTCTATAGCCTCTTTATTTATTTTTTGTTACGTGTTTTTGGCGCATGCTTCTTGGAACTTTTTCCTCGTTTCTGCTGCCTGAAGACCTTCTCCGTTTGTTTTGTTACTGTTCCTTACATCTATGTTTCTTAATCTTGCATTTACTAGATAGTAGTATGATTCAGCTTGCGCGACTCTATACGTTCTCGTATCAGTTGTTTTGTTACTTATTCCTTTGGTAGCTAATATGGGGTCAGTTTGGTTTTCCACTGTGTCTGCTGGTGTCTCCATGTTGCTCTATGTTTTTTGGGATGTTCATACTTTGTGAACAGGAGAGTTATATTAAATTCTCCTACTAACTGGCGTGTCGCCCCTTTTTCATTCCCTCACTTCACTCAGATGCGGTTCGCTTCCTATTTAGGCATTTCCATTTTGCTTGTACTCATCTGTGTTTGGACATTTATTGTTGCAACTTTTACCAGTTTTCTCTTGTTTTCCTGTTTTGCCTCCTTCTTTTCTTGGTTTGTGGTCGTTCCTAATATGTTTTTAGGGTTGTCCGTTGTCATGAGCCGGGTTGGTTGTCGTTTTTGGTATATAGTTTGGTGTTGGATCAGTTTTTTTGGTTTGTATATACTGGTTCTCGTTATTTTTAGTATTGCTTCCCTTTTTAGGTCTTCTTCTGTTGGGGTTCTTACGCTCACTTTCCTCGCCATTCCTTTACATGGCGGTATCTCTTTTAATTTTGCCCTGACTGACCTAGTGATGAATAATGTTCAAGTGGCTTACTGGCTTGTTCAGCGGTCGTTAGACATAAATAAATATGAGTAAGCTTAACATTATCCAATTCGAAGAGTGAGCACAAATTATATATCACATTAGTATTAAAAACATGACACTTAAGGTGGAAGTCATAACTAAAAAAAATTTGTTTATAAATCAGTTACAGTTAAAAATTACTACAACAGAAAATTCAACCCAGTGTGCAAGAACACCACCAGCATTCTTAAATCCGAAAAACTAAAGTAACAAAACCAAACCAGTACATAAGATATCAATACACTAGCTTTATGTAATTTACCACCAAAGAATAAATATCCGTCCTAGGCTATGGGAATCCCACAGTGTAGTCTGACTACTTATACAACTCTTACGGCTATAAAAGCGTAAAGATACCCATCGATAGATACTTATATGACTGATAAAAAATCTGAAGGAAGAAGAAAAACGAATGAACATGCTCAAGGAAAATGAATACCCAAAATCCATTACGACCCACTGACAAAACGATGAAATACAGACACATACACAACACTAATTCCACATATTCCTGGTACTTCCAATCAGAAGGATATGAAATCAATTCATACATACATATGCACTGTATTCAAATCCTCGAGAACCATTAGGGAAGTAATCACCAAGGACAATGTAGGTTAACAAACTGATAACTATGTATGCAAACTATGATGTCTTAGGCAAATCATGGGCTAGTAATTAAATAAACTTTAACTTCAATCCGTCTGAATCTGTTCATCATCTTATTTTCTAGATTTAGAGTTAACTATAATTTTTAAGATTCCAACAATGACGAGGCGACAGAAAATAACAGATCATTGGATGACATCATCATCAAGCCGTTCAATCTTAAGATCATGGCGGACGCGAAGCGTCTTTAGAATCCTATTTTTGAGAGAGATTACTCCTCTTTCCTTTGTTTATAAGTCCTTGCTTATCGTAGATTCGAGCGTTATCTTTTCCATTCCATTCTTTCCTTGAATTTTGGTTTCAATTGCGTTATTCTAGCGCCTTCCTCTACCTGTTTCATCCATTCTTTTTCGGGTCTTCCTCTTTTCCTTGGGCTTAGTGCGGTTCAATGTGTTATCTTCCTTAGCATCTCAGACTGGGGTCTCCTCAAAATGTGCCCTGCACATTTCCGTCGTTGTGCCTTCATGAATATTATGATGGTTTCTCCTCCTAGTTCGTCTTCAATTTCCATGTTAGTATTCAGTATTTTTTCTCCATTTTCTGTCCTAAAACGGTTCTTATTATTTTTCTTTCCGCTATTTTTAAATTTTCTCCTTTTTTGGAAATTGTTGCTGTTTCTAGAGCGTCTTATATATTTTTTGTTTTGATTTATTTCCATTCCGCATTGCTTTGCTTCCCCTTCTATTTTCTCTATTGTGCTTACTTATTTCTGTCTTGAGTTTGCTATTTCGGTGAGGTCATCGGCGTATGCTACTGTTTGTATACCGTCTGTGATGATGTTCTTTTGTCTAGTTTTGCGTTTCTTAACACGCTTTCTAATATCAAGTTGAATAATGTGGGGGAGAGTGACTCTCCCCTCTTTTTATTTGGAATTCCTCTGTTATTATTTCTTGAAATCTTACTTTCGCCTTCGTTTCGTTTAGTATCACATGTAGGAGCTTTCTTATTCCTTGAGATATTGTTAGTGTATTTTTAACCTGCATCATCTTTGTTCTATTGATCGAATCGAAAGCTCTGTTACAATCTATAAAGAGTGTATGCACTTCTCTGTTGTATTCTCTTGTCTTTTGGAATATTTGCTCCAGAGTGTGTTTTGCATTCATCACTGATCTGCCTGGTCTAAAACCATTCTGGTAGTCCCCGAGAATATTTCTGCTTGAAGTTTTAGCCTTTTATTTATCAAGTTTGCCAGAATTTTAAGGATGGTATTCAGTAAGGTTATTGCTCGGTAGTTCTCGCATTGTTCCTTATTTCCTTATTATGTACCCGAGTTATTATTCCGGTCTTCCACTCTTCTGGAATTTTATGTTGTTTCTGTATCTGTTTTATTAGGATGGCTTGTGTAATGTCTGACCCCCATATTTCAAAAGTTCTGACTCTATTCCATCTTCTCCCGGGGATTTACCATTTCTTAGTTTGCTTATTTCTTTTAAAACTTCCGTTTCGGTTGGATAGTGGTTTTCTTGTTCTTGTAGTTTTGTCTCCTCTTCTTCTGGTTGTTCTATGAGTGTCTCTCCGTTAAATATTTTTGTGTAGCATTATTTCCAGATATTCCGCTTTTTGGGGCTCTATTTGGCCTTCGTTGTTTTTAGTCCTCTTGTTCCGCTTTTAGGTGTGTTTGTTTGGTTCTTTATTTTCCTGTAGAATTGTTTTACATTTGCTTGTTACTCTTTTGTTCAATTTTTTCCCTTTTGTTATCCATCCAGTCGTTTTCCTCTGCATATTATGTTTGCTATGTTTCTCTTTATTTCATATACTCTTCTCTCTTGTTCTCTTCTTGTGTTGATCCATTTGACTCTAGCTTCATTTTTTTTGTATTCTTGCCTTTTCACATTCTTTATCATACCAATCTTTTGTTTTCCTTTTTGTTATGCTTCTCCCTAGCACTTCTTCTGTCGTTCTCTGTATACTTTGTTTTATCTGACTTCATAGTGTTTCTATAGCCTGTTTATTTATTATTTTGTTTTGTGTTTTTAGCTCATGCTTCCTGGAATTTTTTCCTCATTTCTACTGCCTGAAGACATTCTCCGTTTGTTTTTGTTACTGTTCCTTATATCTACGTTTCTTAATTTTGCATTTACTAGATAGTGGTCTGATTCGGCTTGCGCGACTTTATACGTTCTCGTATCAGTTGTTTTGTTGCTTATCCCTTTGGTAGCTAATATGTGGAGAGTTATATTAAATTCTCCTACTAACTGGCATAGTCTATGTACATTGTCGTTCACTGTTTCGTGTATCGTCCCTTTTTCATTCCCTCACTTCACTCAAATGCGGTTCGCTTCTTATTTGGGCATTTCCATTTTGCTTGTACTCAGCAGTGTTTGGACATTTATTGTAGGAATTTTTATCAGTTTTCTCTTGTTTTCTTGTTTTGCCTTCTTCGTTTCTTGGTTTGTGGCCGTTCTTAATATGTTTTTAGCCTTGTCCGTTGTCATTAGCCGGATTGGTTGTCGTTTTTGGTATATAGTTTGGTGTTGGATCAGTTTTTTGGTTTGTATCTGCTGGTTCTCTTTATTTTTAGTATTTCTTCCCTTTTTAGGTCTTCTTCTGTTGGGGTTCTTACGCTCACTTTCCTTGTCATCCCTTTACATGGCGGTATCTCTTTTAATTTTGCGCTAACTGACCTAGTGATGAATAATGTTCAAGTGGCTTACTGGCTTGTTCAGCGGTCGTTAGACATAAATAAATATGAATAAGCTTAACATTATCCAATGCGAAGAGTGAACACAAATTAAATATCACATTAGTATTAAAAACATGACACTTAAAGTGGAAGTCATAACTAAAAAAAATTTGTATATAAATCAGTTACTGCTAAAAATTACTACAACACAAAATTCAACCCAGTGTGTAAGAGCACCACCAGAATTCTTAAATCCGAAAAACTAAAGTAACAAAACGAAACCAGTACATAAGATATCAATACACTAGCTTTATGGAATTTACCACCAAAAATAGATATGCTTCCTAGGTTATGGGAAACCTACAGTGGTGGCTGACTACTTATACAACTCTTACGGTTATAAAAGCGTAAAGATACCCATCGATAGATACTTATACGACAGATAAAAAATCTGAAGGAAGAAGAAAAAAGAATGCACATGCTCAAGGAAAATGAATACCCAAAGTCCATTACTAACCCACTGACAAAACGATGAAATACTGACACATACACAACACTAATTCCACATATTCCTCGTACTTCCAATCAGAAGGATATGAAATCAATTCATACATACATATACACTGTCTTCAAATGCTCGAGAACCATTAGGGAAGTAATCACCAAGGACAATGTAGGTTAACAAACCAATAACTGTGTATACAAGCTATGATGTGAGTGCATAAGGGAGTATATACGAAGAACAGGGGACCTATAAGGATAAGACTAAATAAATATTGAAAGAAGGTATGTAAATCTGAAAGAAATCAATCGCGAATTTCAAACCATGCTCCTTATTGAACTTGGGATTTAGACAAAGATTCGATTCCAAGTACCAGTGATTCCTTATACCGTAACTCCACATCTAAAAATCATTAATTACAAAATCTATCTTGATGATGGAAAGGGACATACCAAGTTCCCGAAACGTAGCTCCAAAAGTGCAGTAAGCCTAAAATATCCTAATTTTCAAGAAGAATCCATTTAAAGAGTATCTGATTACGAGAGCTTAGAAACCAAGGCAAAAATCGTTGAAGAAAATTTGCCATTATATACAATTTAACACTACCACTACAATTGGCATCACGCTTTTGTTCATGTTGTTACTCTCTAGCGTTAGAAGGTTAAATCGTTGATTAATGTGTTGCAGAATACCAAGGAGAGCTTCAAACAACGTTTTTTGTAACCGTTTACGTAAAGTTGAGAACATATAATAAAACTGTCAATTTTGACAAATTAAATGACAAACGACAATTTTAGTAAGTAAACAGAAGATTTATTTATAATCTGTATCAAATTTCCGATTTCAATAGAAATATAATAAGTACCCTGCAGTGAAATATGCTTTTAAAACTCAGATGGTTTATTCGTCGTAAAAAGTTCAATTTAACTGCCTAAGATCATAAATAACTATTTTCCGAAACTGACATTAAAATGCAAACATTTCGCCGGTAATACATTTAATTTAGTAACATAATACCCTCTTTATTACTCGGCATTTCATTTTTCACTAGTAACTAACGTTAACAACGCGTAAAGTGATGTGATGTCAATGCAACTGAACTGTTACATTAATTAATAAATCAAATTTTAACAAATGGCGTGGCCTTTTTACTAAATGATTCCAGGTACGGAAAATTTTTTTCTGAAAGTTAAACAGTTAAACAAGAAGCACAATTCTCTCTTTATTACCCTAAGCATTTCATTATTCATCAATCATAATTTCAAAAATGCCATATCCTTAACAACGCGTAAAGTTATGTTATGTCAATGCAATCTATCAAATTAATTACCTTTTACTTTTTTACTTTGTTGACGTGTGTAATTTAATTTACCCCATTTTACTCAACTTCGTAGTATTATATAGTAAATATACTTAATTTCACCCTAGGTAATTGTCTCTTATGTATCAGTAGTATTAGATATTCTCTTTTTGATTCATAGCTTTCTGTTCTGTGGGATATAATTATAATTATTTGACACACTGTTAGATACCTTTATATACTTATTTATACATTGAAGTTAACATAATAACTTACAATGATATACATTTTTAATTTTCATTACTACGCCATCCCGCGAAAATAAGTAGAACCTAAATTTCTCCAAAAATTTCGTTAATTGAAAAACACGTGTTTGGACTTTGCTACCTTTACTATTAAATAACCCAAATTAAAATGGGACACAATTCAATGTTTTTGTACCACTGATATCAACTTCATAACCATGTGCCAATAGTTGTATTGTCCTTTCAAAGATAAATTATACAAATGTTACGGAAATTACTTACAGCAGATGTTAACTCCACCATCTACTGACTACTGATATACCTCTGATTGTTGTCTGCCTCTTAAGTTACATTGTAAAAAAGCCTTTCGAGCTATGGAAATTGTGTGCTGATATTTAATATAGTTGTTTCTATTGAACTATTTAATTATTCTTATCAGTTGCACGCTATCTAAAATATTGAAATTTGGTTAAATAAACTAATACTACATACGAAATATAGTTACTTACGTATTACATATTCATATATTATGTGTATAACTTGATGTGGCTCTTGTATCGCTAAATTTGTAAACTGTTACCGTGGACACAATTTCAGTCATCATATTTAGGTATCTGTTTAATCGCTTAAAAAGTAAATTCTCTTTTATGTTTGTATAAGTTCATTTTATTATTATTATATTTATTTTAAGAACAGGTAGTTACATACGAATATCGGTTGGTTTAAGTTAAAATTAATAACTATTTAGTTATATTCATACATACAGCCTTGAGCTCAACATCTTTAATTTTACTTACAATCATTGTGCTTGGTAAACAATGAAGTTTACAGTTAACGAATGACATTGATATGTATGTTACTGCTTGGTGCAGAATTAAAAATTACGGTAATTTTCCTATACTTCATTCCTTGTTCTCCAAATTATTATTAATTTAAGTTGATATTGTCAAATCTACAGTGTACATTAGTTTGTTTGTTATTGACAGTCTAGCGCAAATAATAAATATCTACATTGGTACATAACTACTATTATTTTGTCCTTGTGGTAAAAATACAATTTCATTCACTGAAATATATTGCTAAGGTTTCACTTTAACCACAGTGTGGATGACAGATGAATGATTCCTTTATGTAATTCAAATTGCTATGGACACTTTAACGTTAGCCTTTAACCTTTACGAAAAACATGGCAATTCTACATACACAATTATTCACGTAGCACAAAATAAAATAGAACAATGTGCAAGACGATAAAGGGAAATTAACGTCACTCTTGTATTAACGTCTTTCGCTCCATGTTAAATGTGCGCCTTGAATAATAAATTACAGATCTCCTATTTGTATAATGGTCATTATACATACAAGTGAATAAAAGCTCCTTTCAGCAACATAGTCTAAGAACTGGTACTTGAGCATATAGGCGTTTTATGTAATCAACATTGCCTTGTGCTTTAAAACGAAAAAGTAATTCTAACTTAATCATGTCGTTGAGAAGAAGGCCCGAAGATGGGGCCCCATTTTGTTTTTTATTAACCATTTTTAGATTTTTGGAAAAAAAAAATTTTACACGACCCGAAGACTTTTATAATTGTAGAAGAAATTCAAAAATTACTATGATTTGAGAGGAAATATAAAATGATGTCAGTTTCACATAACAAAGCAGAATGTATGAAATATGGACCCCTATCAGAAAAGACACAAAAAGCTAAGGCGTAATAAAATAAACCTTATTCTCAAGAAATCAACCTACATATTAATATATTTTAAATGGAAAAGATAAATTATCTGCAAAAATTATAAACTTAATCCTCTTTAACAAACAAAATACATCCACGTACCACACAAAATTAAAAAACACCGAACGCGTTTCGGTGTTTTTTAATTTTGTGTGGTACGTGGGTGTATTTTGTTTGTTACAGATCCTGCCACAGTTCCAGTGTTCCAGATTTTTCAAAAAATTTTAGTCGTCTTTCTCTGTCCCCGCATGTTGCACATGAGGCAACGAACCCATCCTCCCCTTCGTGGTCTTCTGAAAAACAACCATCACAAAACAGGCATGTTGCATCTTGATCATCTGGAACGATTTGGCCGATATCGGAAAATCCATGTCATAATCAGCCGAAACTAATGGTTTGTTTTCTGCGTTAGTGCCTTGGTCACTATCAGCATCATCACATTTATTTTTGTTTCTTAGATACCTCCCTCGTCGGTTTTGGTTTTGGAAACACTTTTCGTTACGAGGTGGCTTCTTACAGGTAGAAAGTGATTGTTTCAAGTTATTATTATATGGTGATGGAGTGATAATTTGAGATGTGCATGGCGTTCTCCTGCGATTAGATGCTTTCTTCTTGATAACAGGAATGGGTGCAATATTGCATTATCCAGATACATGGAATTCAGGGCCTCTTGATGGATACGTGAACGTTTAGCCTTGTTCATCCGTTGGTACTTCCTAGGGGGTTCTGTTTAACTGAAAATCAACAAGGCTACATTCTACGGAAGTACTGAATACTGATTTGTGTCTCTCTGGGTGTAAGATCCTGGCCGAGGCTTTGAGGAGAACTATTTTCAATATTTTTCTTAACTCCAAGTGGTGTCATGCTACATTTTATTTCAGGTTCATTTCTTTCAGTTATAAAATTAGCATCTAAAGAAATATGGGGGTTCAAGGGAAAAATTCCAGTAACCCTACAACCATTTGCAGCAATTTTACCAGTTGGCAATTTTAGAAATGCTTTCCCTAGAAGCTCAATCTGATCAAACTGAGTAATAGCACGTTGGTTAGCACAAAGTCAATTATGGATTTCCTCAATATAATAAACCTTAAAATAACAATAATAATAATAATTTTTAATTATAAACCATATTTGATATCTTACATACTT
Source organism: Vesta saturnalis (assembly GCA_036346205.1). Classification (NCBI taxonomy): domain Eukaryota; kingdom Metazoa; phylum Arthropoda; class Insecta; order Coleoptera; family Lampyridae; genus Vesta; species Vesta saturnalis. The sequence continues at coordinate 275,612 of JARFJB010000408.1, read as the reverse complement.
TTTTAGTCCTTAAAGGTTAGTTATTACTAAATCTTGGAAACATTCCAGTAATGCATTTCTACTACTTCCATCTATTGTAAATGTATCACTTTTCATTCATGATTAGTTTTATAACTAAATGGAGGTATAATTGAAGGTGTATCAACAATAACGCCTGATTTGAATTTGCCGCCATTTTGTTAATACGAGTTGTACGGTGATTTTTTTTGACAGTTGTCACGTACAGACCACGCGATTTAAGAGTATGGAGAACTATTCAAACGAACAACGTTTAATTATGGTAAAAACGCATTACAAAAATGGTGAAAGTTTTACGAAGACAGTTTACCAATTACGTCAAGTGAGGCACTTAATTAAAAAATTTGAGACCAAATTTACGCTGATGGATCAGAAGACCATTGTTCGTCGTCGTCCTTGTCGGTCACTCGAAAATATAGCCACAGTAAGGGAATCTGTGGCCGAGAATCCAGGAACTTCCATTTGGCATCGTGGGCAAGGATTAAACATTTCCAGAAGCACTATGCAACGAATTTTGGTAAAAGATCTGCATTTGCACGCGTACAAGGTTCAATTGGTGCAAGATATCAAGCCAAGGGACCATGAACAGCGCCGTGGATTTGCTGATTGGGTGTTGGAACGTCATCAAATTAATGCGGATTTTTTCGAAGAAAATAATTTTTTCAGATGAGGCACATTTTCAACTCGACGGATACGTAAATAAGCAAAACTGTCGGATTTGGGGTGCTGAAAATCGTCGTGTGATACTCGAAAAACCAATGCATCCACCGTGAGTAACTGTTTGGTGCGCATTTTGGGCTGGCAGAGTGATTGGGCCATATTTCTTTGAAAATCTGGCTGGAAATGCGCTAACTGTTAATGGTGTGCTGTATCGCGAAATGTGAACGGAGTTTTTGTGGTTTGTGGTCCGAATTGGATGTAATTGATGTGGAGGATATGTTTTTCGAACAAGACAGTGCGACCTGCCACATTGCAGGTGAAACAATGGTGTTATTACAGACCAAGTTTCCAGGCCGAGTCATTTCTCGATTTGGCGATCAACATTGGCCACCAAGATCGTGCGACTAACGCCGATGGACTTTTTCTTTGGGGCTATGTGAAGGAAAAGGTGTATGCGAATAAGCCTGAAACAGTTGAACATCTTAAAAAGGAAATACGGCGCGTTATTGGTAAAATACGTTATTAAAAATTTCAACAAAAAAGTAAGCCTGTACCAAAGGTTTCGTGGTGGCCATTTGCCTGATATATTTCACGTTTGATCGGAACTATTTTTCTTTACGTTGAAATAAAAATGTTTGCTTAATTTAAAAAATAAATGTGTTTTTCTTTAAAATTAAATCCGGCGCTCTTGTTGGGACACCCTTTATAAGCTTGTATCAAGTTATAACATTTTATAAACCTTATTGATTAATCATTACCAATAAGTAAAAAAAATCTTTATAAATAGTTCATCACAGCATCGAAATTCCATACAAATTCAAGATTACTGCAAATAGTACAACTACGCGTTGAACACCAAATTAATTTCAAACTATTGCATTTATGCTTTACATTACAGTAATGTAATCTAATATTTTAGTCATTAATTTTCAGAAATGGACACAAAATAGTAAAACGTTTCAATAATGTTACATACAGTATAAAATGTAAAATGATGCCTCGATTTATGTAATCAATATTCCGTGCGTCAAAAGGAGACAATTCGATTATAACAAAATTTAGTGCAGGTAATGATAGTAGCATAAAGGTTAAGTGATTATACCAAAATATTGTTTTGAGCATAACATAGATGCGTATGTTATAACGATTTCAAATGAAAAAATCGTATATCTTGCTAGTAATACATCAAAGTAATTACAGCTAGACATGTATTATACACTTTATACCAACATTAATCTATTTAAGGTAAAGCACGTTTTGAACAAAAAAATGACAGAATGGCTGTGAAGCTAAACTATAGAAAACACTCCAGCCATTACGATTCTGATCTAAACACATTCATTCTCTATCATACGTGTAATAGAACTATTAAACGCACACCTTTATAACTGATTTTTGTCTAACATAAAAAATTTTAAATATATCGATTTTAGTATCAAATTAACATTGCCCTTGAATTATAGTATAACTATAAAAACAAATGGAGTATTATGTACAAAATAAAAACTTGACTATCAAATTATTTTTAATCGTTCTTACCTATTTACCGAACAACCTTTCCTTTAAATCCGTTTGAAATGTTTTTCGAGATATTTAAATGAACGAAGTCGTTTTAGTATAGTTTTATTCAAATAAAGTTGGGTATAACTCCTTAAAATTACACGAACTAAGATTTAGGCCACGTAGTCTTCACTAAATCAACAAAGTATTTTTAGTTAATATTTTTATCGGCAGATGTCTCCACCATAAAATGTCAAAGAAAGTTGAAAATTATTGAATATTTTTTATATTTTGAACTAGACAAATTATCCATTATATCCACTTATTTTATTGATAGAGTCAAATATATTTTGCGACAGTGAATTGTGACAACTTAGATCATGGTTTGATTATAGTTACATACCATAATAATACAAAGCCTATATAATTGTAAGTAAACAATTTTTTTTTTTTTGGTTATTACAAATTAAATCATTTCAGTTGGAGAAATTGATACGCATTGCAATTAGTTTGTTATTCTCAAGATTTATAACAACCCTTCTAGAAGCATAATTATTGCTTTGTAATCTACATCATTCTTGTAGATACTTTACGATAACATAAATATCGATATATTTGTGATTATTTTATTCTTGTAGAAGAAAGTATGTCCAGTGTAATGTAGTTCGAAGGTCAACAGAATTATAGATGTTTAATATTTTTTGCAAGATAGGACGATTTTAGTTAGTTACCGAGTTTGTTCCGAGATCAAAAGGTTGTTTTTACTGGTGACTAGGATACACAAGTCGGGTAAGTAATTACTTACCGTGCCTGTGAAAATCTATATATTTCACAACAATAAAAACAGAAAATTTGGACATTTCTATTTAAAACGTCACTTTTGACTTTTCGTTTATTTAATAGAAATTAAATAATTTTAATTGTGGCAAATTTA
>JARFJB010000408.1:225000-267500 GCA_036346205.1 Vesta saturnalis | reverse complement strand
TGACAATGTCTTAAGCGTTGTAATGCAAGATACTTCCCCATAAGTAGCTTAGATTTCGATAAAATTCCAAACAACCTCTTTCCTTACACCATGCAGTACACAGAATTCGAAATGAGTGCACTTATTTTAAAACGGCACCACAACAAGAGTTTCCGAAGCACTGACCTGGGCAAGAAAACTACTTCTTGCAAGAAAGAATAGTACTACCAGTCTTAATACGAAAACGTCTAACGAAAGACATAAACGTAGTATAGAAAAAATGTGAATCTCGCCAAAGTACAATCTTTTCACCAAATAAGTGATATATTTAGATGACTAATTTACCAGAAAAGGTTGGTTCTAAGCTAATGATTCAAATTTTGAAAAAACCACTTATTACCAGGACGTCATGGTCATTACGATTAATAAAAAATTCCAGCGACCACAATGTTACTTTGCACTGCTTGAAATACCTTTTTGTTTAAATGAAGCGAGATAAATTTTTTGTACAATTCTCAAATTCTTTTACATACTTTAGACATTTAAATAATAAAATGTTCAAGACATTAAAGAATACGTGTACACGCATTAAGCGAAAGTGGTGTGGTGTATGCAATATCAATTTCCGCCCCGTGATCAATGACAAGTTTTTGAATTAGTAGTTAGTTAGTAGCTTATCCCAACCCCTTATATACATATGGAGACATGAAGGTTTGAAATCGGTGCGTGCGAGTGCGAGTACGCGTGCGTGTGCTGCTGAGTCGTGCAGTGATGCGAGTGCGTGCTGCGTGCGAGTCGCGTGTCGCGTGCATGTGCGTGTACGTGTCGTTTGCGTGTCCGTGTGCGTGAGTGTGTGTGTGCGTGTTCGTGCGTGCGTGCGTGTGCGTGTGTGTCGTGGTGTGTGTGACTATGCGTGAGTGTACGTGCGTGTGCGTGCGTTGCGTGCATGTACGTACGTGTGAGTGTGCGTGCGTGTGTCCGTGTGTGCGCGTGGTGTGTGCGTGTGCGTGTGCGTGCGTGTGCTGTGCGTGTGCGTGTGTGACGTGCGTGCGTGGCGTGTGCATGCGTGTCGTGTGCGTTGCGTGCGTGGTGCGTGTGCGTGTGTGCGTTGCGGTGCGTGTGTGTGTGCGTGTGCGTGCGTGTGCGTGCGTGTGCTGTGCGTGTACGTGCGTGCGTTTGCGTGTGTACGTGTAGTGTGCGTGTGTCGTTGTGCGTGCGTCGTGTGCGTGTGCGTGCGTGCGTGTGCGTGCGTGTGCGTGCGTGTGTGTGCGCGTGTGTGCGTCGCGTGCTGTGTGCGCGCGTGCGTGTGCGTGCGCGTGTGCGTGTGCGTGTGCGTGTGCGTTGCGTGCGTGCGTGCGTGCGTGTGCGTGTGCGTGCGTGCGTGTCGTGCGTGTGCGTGTGCGTGTGCGTGCGTGCGGTGCGTGCGTGCGTGCGTGTGCGTGGCGTGCGTGCGTGCGTGCGTGCGTGTGCGAGCGTCGTGCGCGTGCGGGTGCGTGCGCGTCGCGTGTGTGCGTGTGTGCGTGTGCATCGGGTAAGAGGTTAATAGACATATAGATGCTAAGTTACAAAAAAGTTCCGATGCCGCTCGCTGTAATACAGTTCATAAATAAGGGAACGGCACTTAAATATTGCTTAATCGAAGATGGCGAAAATCTAGGGATGCCCAAGATGCCGGAAGTCTTCTGGGTGGTAGAAACGGTCGTGAAAAGTATTCACTAAAATACGAGTTGAAAAATCTGGTCGTAGACGTGAGTTAGAAACAGTGCTTGAAAAGTACGTCTTAAAAAGAATGGCCTCAGTTGAGTTGAATAATAAGCAGATCAAGTGGCGATGATTGGAAGCGCGGAACGTGGTGGTTAGGTGTCCGACTCCTAGTAATGAAATTGTTTTAATTTATAAAATGCTACAAGAACATTTTGAAATGTGTTTACCATCTCCCTTGTATAAATAAATTCGAGTATCGGGTTTTCTAAAATAAATATGCTTATATATTATAAGTATATTTACATTTAATCAAGTAAAATGACAACACGGCTGCAATAAAAAGCTAATGCCCCAAACAAACAACAGATAAACCAACGTGGATATCTTGCACTCGAAAAGAAAGATTTGGCCACTACGTGTGGTTGATAAGCACTAAAACTATAAAAGAATTTTCGTACAAAGCCTATGTGGATTTATTGTGTCGAACATAACACAATATTCTAATGCAAACTTATTCCATTATATGAATAAAATTATAATTTAAGAGAAAAGGCCGGAAATTAGGAATCTTTTCTAGATATTACGTATTGACATGCAAGTGTTTCTATTCAAATATTAGCCTTTGTGTTTATAATGGTGTATATTTTTATATTTATATTTATACTAATCTATACGTTTCAATAACAATTACAGTTATCGTTCACGGTAGTTGTAATATCTTTAAGAACTGCTTAAGTTGAGGACGATAACTGTAATTGTTAAAAAATACACCTTAAAACCCAAAAGCTAAGTATTTGAATTACGTGTAATAAATGTGAAAGTTATATTTTCATATTTATATTGTTAATACCTGTTTCAAGTCCTTAAAATTAAATATTCGATTTTTCATACATATGACACCTTATTGTGAACGTTTATAGTAGTAATACAAGACCGATACTAACCCAAAAAGTCACTAAAAAAGTCACTAGATTTGTAAGGACACCTTAGGGGGGGGGGTCAGATGATAGCTGGCTCGCGTCCTCGCTAAAATGTGGTATATCATAGCTAAAAATAGTCCGTACATGTCTGCAGTAAAAGGTGGTCGCGTCATAGCTAAAAATAGTCGGTTCGTGTCTTAGCTAAATAGCTTGTGCGAGTCAGCATTAAAAAATAGTAGGTGACCAAACATATGTGTGATTTGTCACAAAGGAAATAACCAGATATATGTGGTTCGTGTCTGTGCTAGACACACGTAACTAGATGTGAGGTTTATAACAAGTGGGTATATAAACTGGCCTTTAGACAGATGTAGGTTTCATTGAAGTTAATAAGTCTGCAGAAATACAATATAATATTGAATAATTCAATGCGAAAGTTTGCATTAGGAACAATTTTTAAGAGGTTTCCAAAAAGGAAACAAATAGAAGACCTGATACGCAAAATAAAGAAGTTAGAATATGATTTGGAGTTGTATGAAGTCCAGCGTATGCTGAAAAAAGCAAGATTAAACTATTAAAATCCTTATTGTAAAATTGCTAACAATCTAGACATTGATGTGTTTCGTGTTACACTGGCAGAACTAAAATCAAAAGTTAAAAACTTATGACCTGTTAGTAAAATTTAAATAGATTATAAATACCTTATTTTAGAAAAAAATTGTTATTTATTCTTGTGAACTGTTGTAATACTGTTTGCCCTAATTTTTAAATTTTGTAAAAGAATAGTCCTGAAAACTTATCGTTTATTAGAATTTGTGAAGTGGTGTATACCGTATTCTTTAAACAAAATATTACCTATGTGTTTGTAATATGTAAAAATGAAAATGAAATAAAGGTGCTCAACGGAATTGTATATACATGAAAATTTTTATTCTAAACGAAGATGCTTTTGCTGCATTATATAATATATGAATATTGATTTATTTAAAATATTACGTTCCAAAAATAGAGCTCATATGGAATATGCATTAATTTAAATTATATGAATTATAAATGGGAAATACGAAGTTGCACTAATGTACATTTTCAATAGTAAGTAAAGTTTCATTTTCAAATAATGAAATCAACAGTGTTTATTATGTTAATTAATGGTTACATCAACAATTATAAGAAATATAAGTAATATAGTAAGAAATAAGTAAAACTTGTAAAATGATAATGAACTATATGGTTTATACAAGATTGGAAAAACGCTCGCATTATATCTTGCAATGAAAATGCTGACCATACACATTCCTTTCTGTTGAAGTACATTTTATTCATTATGGTAGTACTGATTTTACATGAAATTACACATATAATTTTACGTCGCGTTGGAACTTAAAGCTTGGTGGTCCTAAAATAATTAAAATTGTTGAAATCGTGCCGTAAGTTGTGTTTCTTACGAGTATAAGTAAAGAAAAAAAAGTTACCGTTTTAAGTGCAGTTTATCATTTCAAAATTGTACAGGTCAATTTTAGGACCATTTTTTATATTTTTGAAAAATAAAAAAACGCAATAGATAAAGTGCCGCTTGTAACACGCAATCACCTTTTCAAAAATATTAGTTTCGATCTGTGTCTATGGACAAATTTAAAAATGAGCGCGTTTTTAGGAGTCCCTTCCCCACTACTCCCGCCTAGCCTTAAGCTAGAGCTCGTCCTCGTTGGCTTCTTTTATGTCTTTTTCTATTTGCATGCACGTACGTCTTTTATAGTTACTTATAATATCACTTTACTTACGCATACTCACATAAAAAATTTATATAATAATGTTCACCTTACATTATAATATCATATTCCAGACATATACCTATTTTACTTAGTCTACTAAAATAATGGCTGGTAAGAAAAATTTATAAATATTATTTTTACTGAAACTTGTCTTTATTACAGATTTCGTTGAATTTGTTGATTTAGGGTTCAACAGAACGGAAGGAGGTAAGTAGAATAATATACATAATTTATTTTTTTAACTTCAATTTTCAGATGAAGTAGTTATTAATTTTCTAAGAAATATATTTTCGGAAGTGAGTAATTTTTGTCGTTGTTTCAGTTTTAAATAATTTTTGTTTTAGTACGATGTAGTTTTTATGGAAGGGGACGGATACATCATTTATCGGGACCCATCTCATATTAAATATTTGCAATAAATTTCAATTATTCATAGACGCGGACATCAATATGACTATGTGGTTGATGAGGGTATGTCTAGATCACTTATTATTTTAATTGAACTGATTTTTTTGTTTTAGATCACGACCTAATTATTTTTGCTTAATTTGCTCTTATCACACATTAATTTTAGTACTTCTGGTTACCATTATTCTTATACTGCGTCATTCCCCATTTATGTACGCACACAAGATGTATACCTTTGTTATAAAAGATATTCGTTATCCTTTTCATAAATGTTATGTTAAAGCTAGCATCACTTCAGGATTTCCTAAATGAGGCCCGTTATAAATGCAAATATTTCCGATACTCAATTATCAACATTGATTATAATTACTTATCCAACATTACATATAATTCTTATTTCTACAAATTTACATACTAAATATCTATCTATTTATACACCTCATCCCCAAAATTCACAAATTTTTTTGATGCAGGCCAGTTCCTGTTCTAGTTCGCCTTCCTCTGCCCGAGAGGTCTCGAACTCAGCATTCAGCTGAACCGCTCTTTTACGTGCAGTCCTCAATTTGCTTTTATACAAGGTCTGCATATTCTTCATCTTTTCGATGATCTTGAGAGCTAATTTCTTGGAGTTTGGTGTCGGGGAGAAATATTCTTCAAAATCTGTGGCGTAGACCTCCACCATTGTCTCCAGTTGCTTTCCAGTACTGTGAAGAATACATACAAGTTAATTTTTTTTTATTTCGAGTCATTAATTCTTAACTTACTGTACATGTTGGTGAGGCAACGACCCCAGATGATGTGAAGACGGTTACGAGATTCCATTACTGTGATAAAATGTATAGGTTAGGTAAATTGTTGTTTAGCTGTGGTTTGCAACTTATTATTGAAGTTGATGAAACGAACCCTCTGTTAACAGCGGAGGCATGGACAACTGTGGTGGTGATGCTGACGTTGTTGTTCTGCAAAGAAAACGTTCTATTATAATTCCTTTGAATTTTACATATGTTGTAATAATTACCGAATTGGTGGTTGAAATAAATCTATGTCGCCCTCCATCTCCCGAAGTAAAAATTCGAGGGTGTGTTGCTCTGTAAAACAAATTACTCAAATAGTATACTGCATAATATATGGTAAATACACAATCATACAAATTGTATAGATATTATAATTATCTAACTTCCTCGTGCCTTGATTCATCGTCGGAATGAATTGTTATCAAGTTCAATAAAGGCTGTTTATTAGCCTCCTGAACTTTTTCCCTTTTTACTTTCTGCCCCTCATACACTTTTATATTTTGGAGAACTTTTGGTTTTTGTTTTTTTAATGATAACGTTCGTTTGTTTCATTAGAGTTGTCATGTTATTTCCGGTAAAAGGACTGATGCTAAGTGATATAAGCAACGTAAATATTTTCACTATTTATTATAAACTTTTATAAGCATTTTGAAGTGAGAGGGAGAGAGTACTTTTGCAGGAAATGAGAAAAAATGCAACGTAGCGTCTGTCTACTTGAATGTTCGATACTTTGTTACACTTGATCTATATAAGAGGTTTATTAATGCTCAAATTGATTACGTGTTTTGTTGTCTTCTGAAATACTTGGGTTGTGTGCTCCGTTCGATTTCGTTGAGCAAATTTCAATAGACCTGGAATATTTTTGTTGAATATTTTAAGGATAAGTTTAGTGTCGGTTGGTATGTTATCCTCATCATCTCTGTTTGCCCTCAGCAGCTATCTAGTTGAGTTGACTCAAAATACTTTAAAATTATTAAAACACAACCCCGAAATAGTTAGACATATTTCTATACTTAGAAAAAGCTATTACCATTAATGTTCACTTAGATAATAGGAATGAAAATCCCCTTAGAATAGAGAGCAATGTGGCTCTTTTAAAATTTTATTTGGCTCGACTACAACAGCAATTAGGAAACTCTCCCATAACGGGCTAGGTGCTGAATTCAATACGGCAAGTTTAGTTTAGTATTCCCTTAAATCTTGTTTTGATTCGAGATTGTTAACGGGAATTATAGGCAACTTAGGGTACAAGGATCCCGTATTTTTTTAACAAAGGCATATAGTAGCTTTGCTAGAAAGGTTAATATCATGTTGAACAGGTCTTCGTTAAAAGTGAATGTTGTACTGGTATGCCAATTTATTAACCTTCAAAACATGAATGTAGAATTAAAGCATTTTTCTACCAGAAATTCCGTTATTGACTTTGGCACAAATCTCAAGGTGTGGTATCAAAGGGAAATAGTTGACAAATTGACAGTTAAACTGGAAGAGTTTCAAGAGGAAGGATCGAGGTTTGCTTTAAGTGAAATTTTGCATTTCAAAGTAAACATAAATATTTACGTTCCCATAAGGGGTGCATTTCTACTTTCATCACAGTTCCACGTTTTATTGCACTAAAGAGGGCTGTTGCTAATATTAAAAATAACGATAAATTTTGTTTTCTTTGGTCAGTGGTCTCCGCCTTGTATCCTGCAAACAAACACCCCGATAGAATATGAAGCTATCCCCATTTCGATGAGGTATTGAATCGTGGCAAGATTAGATTTCCCAATAAATTAACAGATATAAAAAATTTGAAAAACTAAACCGTCTATCCGTAAATTTATACTGCATAGTAAAAAAGCATGTAATGCCATTCATGATAAGTGATAATCACAACTATGATTTTCCCACGATAAATTTATTAGTACTCTCCTCGAACGTCAACATTGTAAAGGGGGCAAACGTCAACAACCAATATTACCACTTTAGTGGATCAAGAACGTGTCAGCGTTGTCCTCACAACTTTCCAATCGAGGACACAAAAAATTCTTTTGTAACATATGCTTAAATAATTTTTCCTCTAACACTCCACTAACTGCTATCAAATAAATAAATGCTATGTAAAATTGCCCAACGAAAACCAAAACTATTTAGTGTTTACGCACTATTCATATAAGGAAAAGGTTCCTTTTGCTATTTACGCAGATATTGAGAGTATTTTAGAAAAATATTCCAACTCTCCAGATGGTGGTGTAAACACAAAATTGTTTCAAAACCTTTCAGTATTGTGTTTTATCTCAAGTGCTCTTACGATGACACTTTATCAAATTTTTTCTGCTATAGAGGGGCAGATTGCATTACGTGGCTTATAAATCAGTTATGGAACATTGAAAATTCGGTCAATTCGATTGTCACTAATGTAATTCCCATGCAACCGCTAAGCTTGGTTCAACAACAAAATTTTGATGAGGCTACGTAGTGTCACGTATGCGAAAAACCTTTTGTAGAAAATGAAACTAAAGAAACGGACCACTCGCATTTCACAGGGAACTATAGAGGGGCTGCCCATAATAACTGTAACTTAAACTTTCAATATTCGAACGAAATTTCTTTAGTATTTCATAAGCTAAGCGGGTACGAGGCTCATCTTTTCATTAAAGAACTAGCAACCGGTATTCCTGGACCTGTTAAACTCTTACCATTAAACAAAGACATGTTGATAATACAAGCATTCAGTTTAAATTTGTCGACTCGTTTCGATTTATGAGTAGCAGTTTAGACAAGTTATGTTCCTACTTGGATAATGACAAAAATCCATAACTAGATTACACAGCCGTAACGAAACCGAATTTGATTTGATAACGAGAAAAGGTGTTTTTCCATATGAGTACATAGATTCTTGGGAAAAGTTAAATGAGACCTCTCTACCGACTAAGGAGGAATTCTTTAGTTATTTGCATAACGAAGGTGTCAGTAGTGAAGCATACGAGCATGCTTTAAAAGTATGGCATGTTTTTGATATTTGAACGTTGGGTCAGTATTCGGACCTGTATCTAAAAATTTAGGTGCTTCTTTTAACGGATATCTTTGAAAACACCTGCTTGCAAACCTACCTTCTTGATCCATTACACTACTATACGGCTCCCGGTCTAGCATTTGATGCACTGTTAAAAATTACACAGGTCAGATTGGAACTTTTAACCGATATCGATCAGGTTACGGTCATTGAGAAGGGTAACAACAAATACATGTCGGAAGGATTCGATCCCGAACTTCAAACCACCTATTTAATGTACTATGACGTAAATTCGCTTTATGGAGCCACCATGTGTGAATTGTTACTGAATGGGAGCTTTAATTTTGTGGAAGACTTTGAGAATTTGGACATAATAAATCATCCAGATGATTGTGGATTGGGTACATTTTGGATTGTGATTTGGACTATCCGAGAGATTTACATGAATCCCACAGTGACCTGCCGTTAGCGCCCTAACATATGATTATACCCGGATCTAAAATTAAGAAACTATTGGTAACTTTGTATCCTAACCGGCACTATATCGTGCACTATAGAAACTTGAAGTTGTGTATAAAACACGGTTTAAAACTTGTAAAAATCAACCGTGTCTTGCGTTTTACACAATCACCGTGGCTACGAAGCTATATCGAGTTAAATACAAAAATGAGACAGCAGGCCAAAAACAAATTTACCATAATTTTTTTAAATTAATGGTGAATATCGTATATGGCAAGCTTATGGAAAATGTAAGAAAATATAAAGACGTACGGTTGGTTACAAAATGGGGGTCGATATGGGGCACGTGCGTATATCGCAAAACCCAATTTTCATAGTTGTACCATATTCGATGAGAATTTGGTCATTATTGAAATGAATCGATTAGATGTCTTCCTAAATAAACCAATATATGTAGGCTTTGCAGTCTTGGACATCTCAAAAACTTTCTTGTACGATTTTCATTACAGTTACGTTTAGCCGAAATTTAAAAATGATGCTCAATTATTATATACGGACACCGGTAGTCTAATTTACGCTTTCACAGTTGCCGACTGCCGACATGTACGAATCCATTAAGGAGGATATTCAACGATATGATACATCTGATTATGAATGCAATAACATTTGTGGAATTGCTCTCGTCAACAAAAAGGTGCCCGGTTTGATGAAGGACAAAAATCACGGTAAAATTATGTTAGAATCCATTGGGCTTCGTGCCAAAATGTATGCCTACCGAGTGGATCAACAAAAAGAAATTAAAAAATCAAAAGGCTCCACTGCGGCCAGCATTAGAGAAATAACTTTACAGGATTACAAAGAATCTTTGCTTAATGAGACAGTGGTAAAAAAAACATCAGTACCTAATGAAATCAAAGAAACATTCAGTGTACACGATCAATCAAAATGAAATTGTTCTCAGTCCCTACGATGACAAACGCGTTATAACAGCAAACTCTGTTACAACTCGTCCTTGGGATTCCAATTCAACTATTTCCGTCTGAATACTTCTCAGTAACGTTTAATTTTTTTAATTTACATTTCAGATCATGAGCGCCAGTTGGAGAATTCGTTCAGAAAAACACGTTCGCATGGAACAAGAGCTCGGTCATGCTACGCGTGTGATATATACAAAATATTTAAAGAGTGCTATAATGGATATATCATCAACTGAAAACTATTTTTTTATTAATGCGATCTTGCAAGACATTGTTCTACCGGACGAATGCTTCAACTAGTGCATCAAAACGGGAAGTGTGTGCGCGAATAAAATTACGTTGCTGTTCAATAAAAAGAGTGAACTGGATAATTTAATTAAGAAAGTTGTAAATATGTGTAAGATTGTAAATAGTGTATGTATAACTGCTAATCAACTTGAATCATTTTCCTTGCAGCCACACGTCAAAATATATATACTTGACTTAAGTAAGCCGTTATATAATGTTTACAGTATCTTAGGTAATTATAAGAATTTGCCGGTGGTGATGGACGACGCCATTTGTACGGCCATTGAATAAGCCAACCCTAAGGTTCTGGGAAGATATTGTTAAAAAAACCTTTGTATGGTGAGATGAAATAAAAACGATATAACAGTGTGCTGAGTTTTTATTTATAGTTAAGTAGTTACAATAATATGCTTATGAAACTACATTGTTATCATCGATCCACTAATATTCGTTTAATCCCAACCATTTTATGTACACTTTATTCTTCTTACGTCGAATGACTTTTCCACCAAGTACACGTCCGGATATTTAGCCTTTTGCAGTTCCTGTCTATAAAATCCACCTAGTATAGGTGTCCCTTTCATGTTTTCTAGCAAATACGTGACCGGATTGGTTACGCGTACTTTGACAATCTTGAAAAGTTCACTCGACCAATTGGATACATAAGCGGTGTGTTAGCATTTACTTCGCTTGGTTTCATTCCGATCGTTCGATGTTTACGGTTATTGTATTATGCCGTTACTTCCTCGGGAAGTCTTCCAATCCATACGTATATTCCACGCAGCCCAAATTTTTTATACAAGGTATTCTTGATGGTTTTAATCACTCTTTCTGCTATGCTAGCCTTTTTCGTGCTGTAGGTGGAGTAATGATTAATGTTATGTTTCATCATCAGTTTATCGAAATGATTATTGTAGAACTCTTTTCCAGCATCTGTTTGCAGATTCTTAGGCGTCCGTTCTTTAAAAATGGTTTGCATAGCTTTTGTCACGTCTGCACCCGTCTTCATCTTCAATCCCCTCGTCCATAGGTATTTAGAGAAACAGTCGATAACTATCAGCATGTATTGTAGCCTCTATTCTGTTTGGCGTAAGGTACAAATTCAGCTAAATCGGCTTGCCATAGATCATCGAATCCTTAATAATTGTACGTATACGCGGGAAATTTTTGCTTGCCGGTTTATGCAACTCATTTACCACTTGTTCCATCCTCTATCAATTTACTTAAAGTTTCTTTAGTTGCATTCAAATCTGCCTCTACTATCTCAACGTAATTATGAACACCATCTATATGCGACTTCACTAACTGGATAGAAAACTCTAAGTAGCCTTTATTTGTGGCATCAGTGTCTTCTTGAGGATCGGCCACATGTCTTAAGCGGTTCCCATCTAAATGGAACATCGTCAATTGATAGTGCTGTAAGGTTAACGCATCTTGACGTTTGATGGGATCGGCTACATTACTTAAACGCTTATTTTACACATTGAACGTATCTTCGGTAATGGAAAATTGCGTTTTTAGCAGTTTATGGAATTGAGCATGAACATGAAAGCGTCCAAACTTGTCCATCGTTGTGCAAACTATAGTTGACTAAAAAATTGTTTGGAAGGTTTCTCAATATATCCATCTTCGTATAGTTTTTCCACGATTGATATGATATCGTTGACGAGTCGAGTATTATCGGCCATTCTTTCCGCCCATAGGACTTCCAAATCTTGAATCAATTCATGCACGTTTTTCCAGTATTTGTATTCAACCGGTCGCCCAATTTCTTTGAATACTATTACTTCCCCCCATTTTTTCTCCTTCACCTCCGCCTTCTCCAGTAAGGGTTTAATTATCCCTGCATATTTTTTGGCACGTGCACCTTTCAATCGTTCATCCGGGTTATTATCGCGATGAGCTGCATTTATTGCAATTAAGATCTGTGTATAGTTCGCTTCATCTTCGCTAATTATTAGACGTTTGTCTGGTTCGTTCATGATTATTAGGTCATAGAGACCGCTCGTACCACTGTACCGAACTCTCTTAATAACCAAATCCTTTCCATCTATCTTTACTGATGTCTTGCCAATTGCCCACTTACCGGTGGAAATGTCGTAAAGAACTCCATAAGTGGTATCAATTGCATTCGATGAATCGCTTAGAATGCGCTCTACGTATATTCGTAGTAATGGATCATATTGTTCCAGAAATTCTCTCGATGCAGAGGTATTGAGTGACATAGAATCTGTCGTAGTCGTCCTTCTTAAGATGATCATATTCTTGCTGTATAGCTTTACAAACTTGAATTATTCGTTTCATCAACGCTAATCTCTTGTTATCCATCGGTGAAGATCAACAATAAAACAGATAAACAGGTCTAACAGGTAAATAAACAGCTGTGTTTAAAACAGGTCTATTATTTATGCTGTTTATCTGTAGGCTGTTTGACTCCAAATGTTGTTTTAACGATACCGCTAGGATATTATATATACTGATCTAAACCTTTCCTAAAACGACCGTTTTGTACTTCAGTGTCCTTATTTATTACCATGAATCCGTATCGATTTCGCAAACTCTCTGCGCACACGTCACTAAGCAATTGTATGCGATATCGTCAAAGATAAACATTGAATTGGGTTTTGCCACGCTCGGTTCCATAATATCAGCATTACCGCTGAAGCAATAATAACCAATATCTTTCATGGGATCTAGAATTTCACCCAAGAGTCGATATTTTTCCTGATTCAACGATTTCGAATAGACATACACGTGTTTGAAGCTAGGACCGTTCGGTTCAGTTAGGAGACTGAGCATGGTGTTTGTTTTCCCACAATTGGAAAGACCACAAATTATATCGCGTACGCTGTTTGGAAGTAACTTCCCATGCCGTTGTATCTCCCTATTTCCAGCTCGGGTCAAATCATCGAGATTTGCAATGGGTAGTTTTTGAGTTTGAACCACTACTCTCATGTTGTTGTTGGTGAGCGTCAATTAAAACTGCACAACTTGTCAATATTATTCTTTATTTACACACCTAATATTACAAGAAATTGTTATAACATTATAACATATTACAGTTTCCTCACTTCTCCTGTCAGAGGACTGTATTGCACCATGGCATCGTGTAGTATGAGGCAATAAGCAACGATCCCGGCTTCAAACGCCCCCAAGGCTTCCATTTCAAGTTTTACGTCTACCGTCGAGTGCTTTAGCGATTCATTTGGTTTTGAGCAGTCCATTACGAATATTACGAATAGTCAAACAATGCATCCTGATGTTCTTGAGCGCTGTTGGTATAATAGTCTCTTCGAAAATTTGAATAGTTTTGGTAGGCCGTTATGTACTTGTTGACATTGAAATCCAGATGCATCGCTTCGTATGGCTAGCATTCTGAGTTGAGGTGTAACTTTAGATTGCGAATATTCACATTATGGAAATCTCCCGCTCTTTCCGTCGTTGACTACTTTTTCCCCTTTTGAAAAGCCACAATTACCAATCGAGGTATCTCCAATTGAGTGGAAGTTTTAATTGGCCATATATCCGACAGTGTTTGTTTAAACTGGCCAACCCCATTGACGGGAAATTGTAAATGGTTGTATTTTTATTGATTTGTTGGAATAGACTTAGTTTGTCATTGTCGGAATCTTCCATTGTTTTGTTTAGGATTATTTTAGCATCGTTTGCGGTGCCCTTATAGCAATCAGCATCGCTTCTCGAACGTATTAAACCAACTCCTGTCGCATATTCACGATAACTTGTCGATAATCTTCTATCCTTCCGAATATGTTTTAGAGGTATACAGACGGCAAAATGTTTTTTTTGTGGCTTTCAGTGTGTTCTACTTGTAACGGCTCCTCGTTTTTCGACGACTATCCCAAATGCTGTAGACCTTTGCTCTCATTCGATGTGTACGATACATATCCTTTGAGCGTGGATGTTATACCGGGATTTATACATGTATCCACTTTCCGTCCTCCTAACTCGTAGCGAATTTCGTCGAAAAGGAATGATGCAAAATTTTTTGTTAGGTAACATGCTTTATACCGTCCCCTTCTTCTGCTGTACTCCATTCAATTTTACCGTCTATGTACAAGAAACTATCATAGGTAGCGGTGACCAGATCTTGACTATGTATTACGGATCTCATCGGATAATCCGTAATTAGAAGAACCGTACGGAAGATATGTATGAATATCTGACTTGGTAATGGTCTCATCAAAACGTGCACTTTGAAAGATGTTTAACTATTCTACCATTTCTATGTGGTTTTAACCCTATAGATTCCAAGAAGTACTTTTCGCCAGACGTTAATTCGCCAACACAATTGAATAAAGCAATTTACGCTCACGTCCCTTATTTATAGCATCATTGAGGAAAGTTGGAAGCGGACCTTGGTTAATTCTTAAGCCCATATTCTTTGAATTCTAGTCGTACCGTAAATGGTTCGTTTTCCCCGAAATAGATTAATTCACCCTTCTGATTCGTTAATTTAATTGAAATATTACGGATAGTGTTAGTGTTGACTTCCAAATATTGAGGATTGCTAGGAATTTTGTCTAAACGATAGCTTGGTGGGACATACACGTCTATTTCATACAGCACCTTCGCGGAATTCCCGTTTCTATGTGAGCCTTTGACAATGTTACACTCAATGTGAATATTGGGATGTTTAATTATTTGTGTATCTAATACAGAGATATGTAAAACGTTAGCTTCTAATATCAGCGGTTCAAAACCTAGCATACGTCCAATGGAATCCTTTTGGGTAAAATCTATGGCAAATTCACAGCTAAGCTCGCTCTTGAGCGTGTTACTATTTGCCCTTAAACTAAAGAGACTTATAGGAATGTGCGCTTTTATGTAGATGCTCAGTTCCCCCAACTCGTATGCGCCATGTGGAATTTCAATAGCGTTGAGTTCTATCGCTTTTATATAATAAAATTTATCGTTTCCAGCATGTATATTCCTTATGCTATTACAACCGTAAAATCCGATGACACCGATTACGTAGGTTTTCTCGAAATTAAGTTCGACCGGAGGATAAATGTTATTACTCGCTGTGTTACCAACACCCTCTACACTGAAGGTGATTGACATGATGACTATACGTCTCCAACTACCGAGTATGCTATTTATATAGATACTTTAAACAGAGATATCCACAATTTGTGGTACCGAATTGTTGCTCTTGAGAGTAATTATAGTATACTTTGCAATCGCGAAAGTAGTCCAGAACTTCTCTCGGTGGTGGAATATTTCCGAAACTATCATAGTACCATACGCTCCCATCATGTTTTTTGTAACAAACCAAATGAGTACCACGTCCCGTTTGGTTATCTAAATTAATAATACCAGCCTCGTTATTCCATGGTAATTGGGGCATATTATCTCTCATAAACACATTCCTAAAGTATGGTTCATCCTTTGCGTGCTTTCTTAGCTCTACATCAGTTAAAGGTCTTTTCGATAATTTTTGAAGTTTTTTTTATTGTTGTGTGCAAAACCATACCTCCTTCTGATCGATAGGGTTTCAAAAATATTGCCCCGCCGTCTGTCTTTCCTACAGCGATGGCCTCCATTATACGATTATGACGTTAACTTTCATCTAACATTTTCCTCGCACCGCTATATGCGTTAACCGCTTTTGCAATACCCGCTGCCCCTCCGGTAAGAAATGGTAAAAATCCACCCTCTTTAGGAAGGGGAATTACTCTGGGAACGCTTACTTTTCCCTTCCCACCTAAGCTTTTCACAGCCAATTTTGCTGCTGTAAAAGCTGATTTTATAGCCTTTATAGTACTAGGACTGTTTTTCATTTTCTTGGTAATTATTCTACGTAATTTCAATAGACTGCTACGTGGTCATTTTGTTCTGCTAACACCCATTCCTGACTTTCTTTTTACCTTCATAATACCTGCTACAGCTAAAATGGCTGTTCGTTCACCTAACTTGGCGTCGAATGCCTTAACACGATCCCAAGCTTTTCTTTCCAAAATATGATCCGCTCGATATCTACTAGCCAAGTCTTTACTATCCCTATAACTTTACTATCGTGAGCTTCGCAATGAGCGTCTAGGAGGTTAATACCGGGAACAACACGTTGAAGCCTTTTTATCTAATTTAGTTCCGGGACCACAATACTGATACCCGGGAATACGGAGCTCAATGGGTAGCTTATTAATGACATTATTAACCAGACCACCCCCGCGTGCACTTCTCCGCTTCACAATTAACATTGTTTGCATGGAACGAGGAATTACTGTATTTATAGGTAACGATCAATGCTACAATAAAAAAACAAACAGATGTTTTACCAATATTTTATTTATTCATATATATGATACAGTAAATAGCTAGGTCGATAATGCAACATCTCCATAATGCAAACTGTATTATGAGAATTTATATCGTACTTGTAATTCAACACATTTTCAATGTCGCGATAAATGTTATCGTTGTCGGTTGCATCTTCGCCATACTCCATCTTACGAAAGTGCCGGTAGTTGTTGACTTGTTTGATGAGGTTTTGAAAGAAACAGGGAAGACCGTGTGATTCCAGTAATTCCAACCGATAGCTAATTATATCCTTTAAGTTGAAAAGCTCTTCAGTGTCGTTCTTCTTCAACATACAGCAACGACCGTGGTTTTGCCGAATTGTTACGCTTTTTAATAGCCTTTCTGATGAGGATGATGATGATGATGATGATGCAATTTTCACTACTTCCCAATTATAACGAATAGTAAAATTGCTACCAAGCAATTCCGAACTTTGCTTGTATTCAATGTCCATCTCCTCGTTGATATTTGATCAATCAATGTGGTTTTTAGTCTCTTGTGAACAAAAAAACTTCATTTCCAGATATGTTTGTCACTTGAGTAGCATCTTCAAATCTTCTCTTTTCATAACGAGAAGCCCGTTTGTACATACGATTCGTATAACTGGCACAAGATGTAGGTGCGTAATGTATCCAATTTCAACATATTTTTTTGAAGAATTGACCTCGAATAAATCATATGATCTACAATCAATTAAACGTTTATCGGTAGGACTATTATGCACAATTTTAGTTGGAGAAGAGCACTCGGTAGATGTAGCTGCTGTGGTGGAACTATCCCCATGATTACAACACCAACACGAACATGTGAAGAAGTTATCACAGCTATTCTTGCTATCCATGTAGAATCTTTTCAAATTCATTCGAGTGCACTTGCGTTGACGACAACAACTGCTGAATTTGTAACCGCAAATATATATTTTATTATTATTATATATCGTTTTCCCCACCTCATAGCATTATTGTGATGATAGAGGGGAGAACAGTTCTTGCAATCTATCATGATATATCTCAATACGATGTTGCTCTTGTAGTACGGGTGATAAAATGCATTCCAATTGTTTTATTTTACGACGGAAACTTAATCTGCCCAGTGCCATACTTTCCCACCTCTTCTTGCATTACAATAAGCAAAGGCCCATAGTACCATATTATACACTACATTCAGAGTAACTCTGAGCAACTTTTTTGCAATAAAAATATATAATTTAGTTCCATATAAATATATATATATATATATATATATATATATATATATATATATATATATATATATATATATATATATATATATATATATATATATATATATATATACATAAATACATATTATTTTTACAGAGATGTTCAATTAGTTGTCTTTCCTACAGTTCCGGCTCTTGTGATGTACACGTCTTTCTCAGCCAGATATTGTTTAAACTTTTCAATGCGATCTTCTTTTTTGAAGTATTCATAAAATCGTAAGGGAAGTATATACTTAAAGTTCTCAGTTTCAATGATATGTTTACCATACATCGTGTCGATAGTATTCATATCAATCATTTTATATTTTGCACCCACCTGCAAGTCTTTTACGTTCGTGAAGGATTTACAGAAAGTGTTACTGTTCAATGCAGATAGATCCATCTTCGAGAACGATTTTGAATTTTGAGTTTACAACGGAACTGTCTTTATATATTACTGCATCACGATTTTGGTGGTAGAGGGGAGAGTATGCTTTGAGAATTGCATCAGTAGGCTAATCTGCATCTGATGATGAATAACTGCTACCATCAGGAGATGCTGTCCATTTTTATATCGTGGCAGAACTGATGCAATTCTGCAGCTTTTAGTTCTTCTACAAAACATTTTTCACTTTTCACATATCTTTACTCCTGTTTCATACTTTTTCGCTAGGACGTTACACTCCTCTTCATTATAATCACCTCGTCGCCCGTAAATCGCCTCATGTTGGACATGCAATACTAATGCAGAAAATTCTTGCTTCAAGCGTTCCACCGCTGTTCTCAGGTCGGTTACTTTGGTCCATTGCCCTTGAGTGTATGCCATCCACATATTTTACACAGCACTCACTACGCATTACACTATTTTCTCATATTATTACTCTAAGCTCCCCATTATGCTACATTAGTGCAGATATGAACCATGTATTTGATTACCGCACAAATCTGGTTACGCGCTATTTCTAATAATGACACGCATCAGCTATTTTTTAATTATGGTTCTGTCACTATATTCTTTAGATAAGATGCGAACCGACTATTTTTAGCTATGATGCGACCACCTTTTAGTGAGGACATAAACCGGCTATTTTTTGCTATGATACAACCACCTTTAGCGAGGACGCAAACCAGATGTGTGTCTAGCACAGACACGAACCACACATATCTGGTTCTTTCCTTTTGTGGCATATTTGCATAGCATAGATTCAAACCACACATGAGTTTGGTCACCTACTACTTTTTAATGATGACTCGCACCAGTTATTTTTAATGATGGTACTGTCACTAAAATTTTTAGCTAAGACACGAACCGCCTATTTTTAGCTATGACGCGACCACCTTTTACTACAGACATGCACTGACTATTTTTAGCTATGATACACCACATTTTAGCGAGGATGCGAACCAGCTATCATTTGACTTTTTTCAAATCTAGTGACTTTTTGGGTTAGGATCGGCCTTGCATTACTACTGTTTATAAATCATTTATTTACTTACTACTTTCGTAATAAGTAAATCAGGACCAACATTGCCAATCTACTCACATATACGACCAAAATTTGTACATAACTCAGTAGTGTGAAATAAAGAGAAATATATTGCAATGCGAGTACAACCCAATACGATCAAAAATTCCAACCAATTCAAGTGAAGGGAAGGTGAGAAAACGCAATTTAATCAAAGCTTATCTGCCCTAACGGTGTGAAAATAAGATGTTGCGGTGTATAGGAATTCATAACGAGTGCAATCCAACGAATAAACAACTTTTAGTACATTGGAAGTGAAGGTGTTTACAATCGATGACCAGGAATTATATATGACAGGTAATTCACAATCTTAATGGTACACCGTGGTGAAATATAGGAGGAAGCGAAGAAAAAGTAAAGACAACACCCAATTTTGTTCAAGTGAGGGGGCTAGGAGTCCGGAAACAACTTGTTAATAACTTAGCAGTCTGAACTGTGCATGAGAACAAAATACGTTACTTCAAAATTGTTCATTAATAAATATGACTTGTAACTATGTAAATGAAGAAGGTAAAGTTCTTATATTGCACTAAAATACTTATGAAGCACTGTTGCTGCATCTAGAGATTTAATTCTAAACCAAATATTCTATTTCGTGCGAAATAACACACGACCTACAAAGTGGAAATTAAAGGAAATAACATAACTTTTATAATATTTTTTTAGGATAGTTATACAACCTATTTCTTAAAACGTAACTAAAATAGGTACCACTGTAAAAACAAAAACAATAATCTATGTGAGATAGACGCTAATAGACATAAAGATCTATATTCCAAAGCCGCCCATTTTTATAAAATACCGATAATACAATTTGAGCATTTTCAATCCTATTTAATATTTAGACTTAGTTTAAGAAACTTAAATGTAACTACACTTTTTCTTATAAAATTAATCGTTATTCAAGTATTGCCAAATTTGAACTAACACTTAAATTCCACATTCAGAATTTTTTTGCTGCTAAATTACGTGTTGCATGTTGCATGTTATTGGTCTATATGTTAGTATTTTTATATATTTTTAAAATACAGCACGTACGCACGCACGCATACACGCACACACTCACGCACGCACGCACGCACCCACACAAATGCACGCACGCCCGCACACACGCGTGAGTGCGTACGTGCGTGTGTGCGTGTGTGAGTGTGTGTGGTGTGTGTGTGCGTGGTGTGTGCGTGTGTGCGAGTGTGCGTGTGCGTGTGTGTGCATGTGTGCGTGTGGGGATGTGGATGTGGGCGTGGGGTGTGGGTGTTGGTGTGAGTGTGGGTGTATGAGTGTGGGTATGGGTGTGGGTGTAGGTGTGGGTTTGAATGTGGGTGTGCGTGCGCATGTGCCTGTGCATATGCGTGTATGTGTGCGTGTGCTTGTATGTGCGTGTGCGTGTTCTTGTGTGTGGATATATGTTAGTATCCACGATAACTTCAGAACCATAATACATACGTACCTGAAATTTTGTATTTAAGTTTCTCCTTGACCTGATTAGATTTCGGTAGAATTTCAGTAGCAATAAGGGGGGTGTAATAGGGTTTTTTCAAATATTTCAAAGACATAGAAATACGTAGGTATAGATTTTAAACGTATCGATTATTTGTATTTTATCATGCGTAATTTGGCGGAAAAGAATTCCTAATGTTGAATTTAGGTGTTCAAACTTTTTCAATAGCGGAACAATGATTAATTTTGTGCGAAAATGTGAAGTAAAGATAAAGTTTTCTATATAAAGCCGAAATGTAAGTTTTTACTTAAATAAGATTGAAAATGCTTAAAATGCACTATCGATAATTTTATAGAAGCGGGCAGCTTTGGAATTTTCTTTCAAGTTAGCATCTATATTTACCTCTATCTGACATAAACTTTTGAACACTATATGACAGCATAAATTATTGCTTTTGTTTTTACAGTGTTTCCTGTTTCGTTATGAACGCATTCAAAAAAGAGTTGAGTAAACGTTCATGTATGAAAAATCTGTGGTGCCTAGTCCAGTTTGTGGACGATTTTGAGGATTAGCAAGTTTGCGTTGCCGGACGAAAACACAACAAATCATTTAAATCACTTAATAATGACTTTTAATGCAATCCATCAACCTGTGACCTAGTGGTATCGAACCTGGTAATAATAATTATAGTTGCATTGACTCTCAAAAGCAAATAGTCTAAAACTTAAGGTATTTGCATTTACATATTAACTCACATGTAGTTACTTTGGCATTAATAACTGTAGTATGGTTATGTATGGCACTCAGGGATGACTTTCTTACTTTAACATCTATTGAAAGTAGGAATGCATCTAAAAGTACATAATAGGTGTCTTTTTCTATTTCAAAGCATTGCTTTAGAGGTAAAAGATTATCATAATGTAACAAAAAACTATGGATCTGAAACACATTATCCTACCACAATTTGAACAGATTTATTTAATGCGACTATACTCAACATATAATCATTGAAACGGTTATCTTAAAACATATTTCCAAAATAAAATGAATTTTTGAGAAGTGCACGACTTCTGCCCAAAAAGGATAATATTTTAATTATGAAATTTTTAAAAATACTACTCAAACAATATCATTTGGTGGAGTTGATTTCCGAATCAAGCACAACACGTAATGTACAGCTTTTCTCTAGCATTCGCAGAAATGCTTCTAGTAAGTACTAACTACGAACAATCCTATTTGGGAAGGTACTCATTTCAAATAATCATCGCTAAGGTTTCCATATGTATTACAATGGTATTGTATTAATCTGTAAAAGAATAACTTTTTATTTTCTTTACAGTATCTTATTAATAAGCAAGTATGTAATACGTTAATAAGTATCCAGTTATCCACCGAAATTTAGAGCTCATTTAACGGAGCTAAAATTACTTATAAGGTACCATTAGAAGGTAAGAATAGTTGTGACTAACATTAATATGTGAAAAAAAAGTAGACGCAATCGCAAGAACTTTTAGTACCTTTAATTATTTTTTGTCCGATCAACCTTTCTATTATGTGCAAGTTCAGATCGGTAGGTTAACTTTATCCTTCATAATTGGTTGCTATGGTTATTAATCAAAGCAAACATGACGGGTAATTTGTTACTAGCCGTTCAACAGAACGGTAAGTAATACTAAGTATGTTTCGTCTGTGCATCTGTATCTGTGAAAACCACGTGTAATTTCGCTTTCTTAACTTAATCAAAGAATTAAAAAAATACATTGGATCTCAGACAAACACTCTTCTTCAACAAGTAAACAACCATTACCTTATTTAGATTACCAATTATCTTACCACGTTATCTTACCTTATTTTTTATCACAGCTTTAGCTAAAATTGTGGTAAACAGTGTGGAGATTCTTTAGAATTATTTAGTTAGCTTTTACCACACTGTCGGATACTCAACCAACGGAAAGGTTTTATACATGTACTGACTGTTTTCCATAACTAATTAATAACGCCAACTTAAACATAAAAAAATAGCTTTAGCAAATAACAATACAATTGAAAATTAACCAGTATAAATTGCAATCGAGCGGAAAGTACTGGGAGAGCCCTAAATCACGTCTGAACGAATACCTTCAGGTTAAAATGGATTAACGTTCTCTCTTTAAATACTTAAAATGAATATTACTGACAACGTTATCAGCTCGCATACAAAACATTTTCTTTCCGCAGAAGTTTACTCTAGATCAGCTTTATTTGGAAATAAAATCGATAACGTTTAAACTTAAAATCTTGCTATATGTTTCTTGATTTACAGGGTTAAAACTATTCTTAATTAATGGACTATTTTACCGTGGAAACCTGTTAGTAATATATACATGATAAACGTGATAATTAAACTAACTACACGATTAACTTAACGGGGTTAGGTTAATTGTAATGAACTTATGTACAATACGAATTGTTAACTGAAAATGTTAATACTTTCGTGGTTGTTTAGAATTTAATAACAAAGAACGTCGTCACAAGGGTTGTTATATTTAATGTGAAAGCGAATATATTATTTATTATAAAGTATTTAAAACGTTTGGTGTATTACACTTAACTGAACAATTAGGTTTTTATTAAGAGGAAGGATTTACATTTAGGATGTAAAGTGATTAAGAGCTTTTCTCAATAAATCGGGGCTGATTAGATATTAGGGCCGGGCTCGCTTTGTGATATGCTTACACATGGAGTCAAAAGCTTCATAGCATGCTTCTCAGGTTAAGGAGAACACTGTGTTAAACAACGGGTCTTGATTAAGACAAAATAGGAGAAACATGAAATTAAGTCTAACAGGATTGGCGGTTTAAAATAAAGTTTATCTATTCAGTTGTTAGAGAATTAACTATAAAACTGGAAATTCGTTTTAAACAAATATTCTCAGTATTACTTATGGGGTAACAGGATTTTACAAGACTGGACTTCGTAATGAAAGGACTATTCGAACACGAATATTAAGTAAAGTGAATACATGTAACATTTACTTTTAAAACGTAACTTTATAACTGGATTTTTATTATAGAAATTATCTAGCAGTTTCAGGACTTGGGTCAGCTTCCATATACGTTGACGTCGTTACATTGATTACGCCTTCACAGCGTGTGTGAATGTGTGGGAGTGACAGGCATAACTCTCCGTTCCTTCTAGGGACACTTTAAGGTGTGGTCGCAGACAGGACTTAACTTCGTCTGTGTTTGTGTATTAGTGTAGATGATATTCAAAAATTCTGTTATTTTGTAATTCTAACCTCTAATCACTAATAATAATCAAACAGGATACCTAACGTAAACACTTTTTAACTCTTTACATATTACCCTTTCCTCGGCTGCAAGGTGAAGCCGGCTCAGTCCAGACAATTGGCTTCTATAAGTATGGCAGGAACTGGTTCTAACTATCTGGGTGCAGACCATTAAAATTGGACACTTGGGCGATTTACAGTATTCTGGAGACATTGCGTGTCTTGTGGGTTGCCATCTCAATTCCCGTGATTTCATCCTGAGTTGTACTTTTTTTTGTGTAGGAGTGGAAACCTCTTTGCGGGAACCAAGCGCCTTCAGATCTATCAGCGCATGGTAGTGTGGGACTATACTTTCCTCTAGCTCAGTACTACCCACTAAAACCACTCCTCGCCTAGTATGTATGCCAGGTACCGTGTATCACATTCCTTCTGCATGGCGTGAGTTGTACTTATGCGCTTCTGGAAAAACCCAGGTGATTTTGTCGGTCTGTAATATGATAATTGAATGTGAACAGATTAACTATTTTAGCGTTTTCTTGCAGTATGGAACTTCCAAGTTCATTAAATTTGGATTTGTAACAAAACTGTTTTTCTTTAAGTATTTATCATGCATGTGATGCCGGGGCCTTTTTAAATTTTGACAATATACTAAATATGTTACTAAACTAAACTTTGTAAATTAAGTATTACAGTTAACATAACCTCAACCAAAATCCTCATTATTAGTAATACAAATGCAATAATAACATTTCTTTGGATTTCACCGTATAACTCACAACCTCGTTTGTATCTAAATGTTTGAATATCACCTACACTAACACACAAACACAGACGAAGTTAAGTACAGTCTGCAGACCCTAAGCGTCCCTAGAAGGAACTGGAAGTTATGCCCTGTCACTAGGATTTCTGGTTACAAACTCCCACACATTTGCGCACGCTATGAAGCGTAATCAATGTGAAATACTTCATCGTATATGGAAGTGGACCCAAGTCTATAATAAAAATCTATTTATAAATTCAGTAGTAAAAGTAAATGTTACAACTATTCACATTACGTAATTTTCATGTTCCAAACAGTCCCTTGATTACGAAGTCCACTATTGTAAAATCCTGTTGTCCTGTAGTATAATAATAGTCTCCCATTTTACCAATTCATTATTAGTAATTGTTAGACAGAAATTTACATATTTCTAAATATTAGATGGCGTAAGCTGTACAATTTATTCAATTTATTTAAATTTGGTTAAATCATTCTGTTATCATTTCTGTATAATAACTAGAGCTCGTGAAATATACAAAATGTATATAACTGCTTCTCCCTATGGACCCATTGACTGAAGGCTTATTGGTAAGAAGATGTAATAATCTTCATAAATATCACGATATGTGTTCAATTTCCTTTTTGTATCATATTCTGCAACAAATTTGGGTCCCTTAACAGACATGTTTAAATATGAAGCGGTTAAAGTGTTTACACAAGTCACATCCCAGACCAAATATTTTCCTTGATGGTAGGGAATAAGGGTGATGCCGTCAGGACGTTTCCCATCATCCCTATAAATTTCTGTAAGCTCAAGTCTAGATGATATTTCGGCAGACGATAAAGCCTGTTTTATAATATCATTCGAGGAAGCATGTCCAGCCCACCTTCCATGTACTTTGAGACGACAATATAAACCATGTAAGTCATCTTCATTAACTTTTTTCCACAAATGCAATCATAAGGAAGGCAAATTCTAGATCCTAGTCTCAACGAGATAGAAGTTCGAAAAACGTCATCATTAAGAAGGGTCCCAATATTCCTCGAAGGAAGGACGTTTAGCCAAGCTGATGACTCTTTCCGTGAAGCAGCATAGAATCGAGTCTCATCCACTCTTGAGTCAAAATTTATATTATTTAGTTGTTTAAGAACTACAAAGTAATCACATTTTTTTTTTTTTTAATAGAAGGGATTTGAGGTGTTTGGGAATTAAATGTTGTCTTCTATATACTTTCAGCGTCGTTGTAAAAAGTTATCTGCACCTTATCCTGAATTAAAGGTTAAATATGCTATTCGCAGACGCTAGAAAAGCCTGTAAATAAAGATCAGAAATTTTTCGAACTCCCAAACCACCATGCTTAATAGGTAAGGTAGCAATCATTAATCGCATCTCATTAAAGTATGAATTAGCTATCTCTTCCAGTGTCGACTTTAACCTCGAATCAATTTTCCTTATCAAATCAGGATATAACCATGAAAGAGAAGTACATAATAAATAAGTCAACCTTGGAACTGCAAGGCAATTTTTTAAAAGGAAATAGGCTACGTGAGACTTCAGAAACTTTAGATGATCCAGAAGAAAATATAATTGAATAATCCTTTCTTCTAAGATCGCTTTTCCTGCCTCTACGGTGAGTGAAGAATTAAGTAGAGTAATATTTTCTTTTTTAATAATATGAATCCCTGATGAAACTGAGTCAAATTTACTAATAACTGAAGAATCCTCTTCAGAACAAAAAAATAACTCAGATTTAGACGGATTAATTTCCAATTCTATTTCTTTTGCATTGTCAATCAAAAATTGAAAATCATTCAGCACAATATCCGGATCTCCACAAATTGTGCCATCATCCAGATAAAAGCAACAAAATTCTGATTCTAATTTCTCAATTATAGGGTGAATAGTCAAGCTAAATGCTAAAGGTCCTAGAGGATCACCTTGTTGTGCTCCGACTTGTCATTGAATAATGTTCCCTCCGAAAAACAAATTAGTTGAAGATGAATAGCATTGGAACATAAAGCTGTAAATTTTTGGTATCTTACCCTTTATTGCATCTAAAAGAGAATATCTTTCAATACAGTTAAATGCATTCTTAAAGTCAATCTTCAGTAATATTTTAGAACTTTTCTTGTTAATATTAATAAATCTCCTAGCAACATGTACTGTTGCTTCACAACCTCCTTTTGTAGCAAATCCCATTTGTTTTGGACGAAGATAATTACCAACTTCAACTGCATATGATTTGCAACATAATTTGGCTACAAGTCTACGGAATGTATTGCCAACAGCTATCGGCCTAATTCCGCCATCCTTTTTCTTTAATGCACAGAGATTTGCACCGTAAAGAATTTTCACTATGGAGTCGTTAACTTTACCATTAAGCATGAAATTGCAAAGATCCGTAATAGAATTAATAAGATTTTCTCTTGCTGCAACATTTTGTTTTTGTGTAAGGTTCTTCAAGTGTTGAGGTCGATTTCCATCTATTCCTCCAGAAGATCCATTATGAAAAGAAATGATAGCTTTGAGAACATCTGCAGTTCAAACTTGAAGATTAATCTCGTTCTTATCAGGTGCAGGAGGAAAATTTAAAAGTCTTGATGGAGAAGGGTGCTTTTCGTTTAACTTCGTAATAGACTCTTCATTTGGAATAGCTAGGTCCTCTGTTGATGATAGTAACTGAATTGCTCCTCGAATGTCACCATCAGCTCCTTCCATTTCAACTGTATTAAAAAGACGATTAGTATTATAATTACTCATTTCCCTCTGGGATGGAACTGTAAAAGTATTGAAATTGGAAATATTTTTTTTAATTTTTGAAGTTTAACTCTTATTATCCTTTTCAGGAACACGAACTGTTCAAAAGTAATAAATTATGCCAAGAATTACCATCATTTATAGAAACACGTTCGTTAATAAGAGAAGACAGTTTATTTGCAGCTATTACACGAGCACCTTTTGGAATTCTCTTTAACACTTTCACATTTTGTTTTAAACATGAGATATGTTCTGTAAATGACGACCATCTATCATCTTTTAATTGGGCTGAGTAAGTTCTTTTAAAGTCAGCAAACTCCTTTTTCTTATCTTTACGTTGAAACCCAATACGAATTGACAAACCGTGATTGTTTCTGAATGTCTTGGGATTATCAGGATCTGTAATGCAAAATGGACAAGTGATCATAATCTTATTAATTATCGATGAGTTTATCTTTGACTGAATGTCAGTCTTCATATTTTCAGTAGAATCCTTAATTGTTGTTGACATAATGGTTCTATATTGTTTTGTTAATTTTGGTTTAGATTTCAAAGTGTCTGAAAAAGAAACTGGATCTCTAATTATGCATGATGTATTAATAGTATTAACAATGTCACTTTTTTTTTTAATGTAAATCTTCTATTTGTTTCTCTAAATTATTAAGTGTATTAATTTTAAAGCCGATTTCCATTTTAAAATGACCAAAAAGTTTTCTTAAATTATTCACAGATTCAGAAATATTTTGTTTAAAATCATTTTTACTCTTCTTAGTCACATTAATCAATGTTTCAAAGACATTTATTTCTTCTGACATTTCACAAACTAAAATCACTATTTAATAACAAAAGCAACAATAACATATTTAATGTTTGTTTATATATGTATAATCTACTGTAAAACTGCTCCCGGTGCCTGGTATTAAATATGTTACCTTTTGATTTATTAACTGTAAATGCAGACCTATAACATGCTGTGATGTTTTTACTTACACTGCAGTTAGCTAACTGTATAACCTGGTGATCACCTTTTATGAAATACAGGCCTTTATTACGTTATTACTATATTGATATATTGAGGTTAGAGTAGGGTGGTAGCAATTTAATCTTGCAATAACAGTAGAATCTAAATACGTGTTGATCTAGGTATACATACTTATACTTATACTTTATTTATGTTGTTATTCTTGTTGTAGTATGCGGCGGTGAGGTTTTTCTTCTGTAGTTCTTTTCCTAAGGATAGCAGAACTACATTGTACTTGCTGATAAATTTATGTACTGTGTTTTATTGTTTTACCTTATTTTATCCTCCCTTAGATACCCGCAACACATATATGCCGTAACAATTCTTTTACACAACGTAAGTGGTCTTACCTGGTTTTTCATGACGACCATTTGGCTTAAATAAGTTCGCGCATTAATTTTGGTAATTTTTAGTATAACAGAGATGCAGCCTAAACTAAAGTGACAACTATTAAATGGAAACCTTTAGGAATTATTTATTCCGATTAACAATAAAGGAAAACGTATCAAATTTCTTTGTTAACAATGTAATTGGTTGTTTATCATTAAAATATTTGAATATATAACACTTAAATTTTGAGTATCAGTTTTTTTTTTGTTTGATGTTTTTGGTTGTCTACCAACATAAAGCATGTCAAAAAATAAACGTTTGAAATAATTACTTTCGGTGGTTATGACCAGTTTATAGACCATGTATCGTTAAAGTACATGGTTTTTTTAATTTCTAATATCACTTTTATGAGAAGTAATTCTACTTTTTAGGTTCCTTTGAGTTTGTCCCACGTATTGTTTATTGCAATCATTACATGAACTTTTATGTAAGACATGAGATTTATTTACAGTTTTCGTTTAGACTTAATTTTAGAATATAAATTATTGATTGTTTTGGTTGGCTTGTTAGCAATAATGATATTTTTTTCTTCTTTTTAAAATATTAATGATTTTAGGGGTTAGGTGTTGTATGTAAGGTAAATATTCTAAAAATCCTTTGGTTGTTCTCGTTGTCATTAGAAAAGTGATTAATTGATGAATTATATATTTGTAAGCCATTTTGTCTTACTAAAGTTGTGTTTGATTTTTTTAATAATTTATTAGTGTAAGAATTATTAAGTAAAAGTTGAAATAATTTCTAATAATTATTTTCTGGAAAGTTGGATGACAAATCGATGAGGTTCTTTAAAGCTAAAACCAAATTTATTTTCATTCTTTCTGGATGTTCAGAATAATAATTTAAATATCTTGTTGGTTTAATACCAATCAAGTAAGATTTTATTATATGAATTGCGAATGATTTTTGTATCTAATATATATATATATATATATATATATATATATATATATATATATATATATATATATATATATACAACGTGAACCACAAAAACGTACCCCTGCTTCAAATCTATATCCTACACATAAATTGAAGACGAAAAGTCAGATAAGGTTTTTCTCAAAATGTATGGCTACAAAGTGACAGGCCATCAAAATTGAATTTTGAAAATCGTTTTTCGCAAATAACTCGAAAACCTTTAGGAATTTCAAAATACTATCCGCAATGAAAATTATTTCTTTGTTGACGAAGATTTTTCTGGTTTGATTGGATTGTCTATGAATGGACTGGAAGTATTAGTTTTCACATTGTTCCCGTATACTTTCTATTCCAACTTTTTTGTGTGTGATTTTTCAGGTATTTTAACTTGTTCCGTTATTCAATTTTCTGCAAATCTGGTTCTCTTGGTTGAAGTTGCTAAAGTGAACGTTTCACGAGTTATTTCCAATTTCATCAATCACGGTCAATTGAATACTACCGCACCAAAATTTAGTAAGTGGGCAGTGGATTAAAAGTCATAGTTGTCATATTGTGATTTTTGATCAGTTTTCATACCATTTCCTTATCCATAATGAATAATAATCGGTATTCCAACTCCGAAATGGCAGAGCTTTTGGAAAGTGTGCTGTAGCTGTTCGCTTATATTCCCAGGCATTTTCAAATCGGCGGATACCGAATAAAAAGACGTTTGCCAACATTGACCGGCGTCTTTGTGAAAGTGGTACATATTATCAATTTATAAAAATTCTATTCATGTCGGGTTCTCACAGGTTATTTGATGCTACCAAAAATTGACAGTGCTAGGAGGCGAACTGCAAGAACACCAGTTTTAGAACAAAGAGTGTTGGATGGAATTGACGCTGTTCCCACAACAGGCTCTCGTCAATTGGCAAGAGAAAATAATTCAAACCAGTCCATGATATGTAGAATTATTAAAACGGAACTCTTGCGACCTTTCCATTATCGAATGATACAAGCTTTGGCCATTTATGATTTGCAAGCAAGAGTGAACTTTTCACGTCGGTTTCTAGAAAAATTCAATAATGACCGAAATTACGATCGATAATGTTCACTGATGAGGCAGGTTTCGCCAGAAACGGAACGTTTAACTTCCATAACAATTATTACCACGATTATCAAAATCCACGCGTTTTTATTGAAACCAATCATCAACATCAGTTCAGTGTAAATGTATTGGCTGGTATTGCCAACAATTTTAATTGGTCCACTCTTTTTGCCACAATGTTTAAATGGTAATTCATAAACCAATTTTTTGGATAATGATTTACCCGAGTTACTAGAAGATGTCCATCTGGTTGTTAGGGGTCGGATGTGTTTCATGCACGATGGTGCGCCTCGTCATTTTTCACTCACTGCTAGGCGATCATTGAATCGAACTTTTAATGCAAACTGAATTGGACGTGGAGGACCGGTTCCTTGGCCTGCACGTTCACCGGATCTAAACCCTATGGATTTTTTTCTAGGGTCGTTTAAAAGACATGGTGTATTCGGTGCCAATTACAACCGTCCAACATCTCCAGTAACGAATTTTTGACTGCTCAATTTAATAAAAGATGATCCGGAATTATTTTTCAACGTACGTCAGTCAATCATGAAAAGAATTCGTAAATCCATAGCAGTCAACGGTGAACAATTCGAACATTTAATGGATTTAGTGGAGTTTTAGTCCACTGCCTACTTACTAAATTTTGGTGCGGTAGTATTTAATTGGCCGCGATTGATGAAATTGCAAATAACTCGTAAATCGTTCACTTTATCAACTTCACCCACGAGGACCAAATTTGCAGAAAATTGAATAACGGACCAAAACACCTGAAAAATCACACACAAAAAAGTTGGAATAGAAAGTATACGGGTACGATGTGAAAACTAATACTTCCAGTCCTATCATAGACAATCCAATCAAACCAGAAAAATCCTCGTCAACAAAGAATTTTCATTGAGTATAGTATTTTGAAATTCCTAATGGTTTTCGAGTTATTTGCGAAAAACGATTGTCAAAATTCAACTTTGAAGGCCTGCCACTTTATAGCCATAAATTTTAGAGAAAAATTTTATCTGACTTAGTCTTTATGTGTGGAATATACACTTGAAGCAGCGGCGCGTTTTGGTTCACGTTGATATATATATATATATATATATATATATATATATATATATATATATATATATATATATATATATATATATATACACACACACTTGTATCCCAAAGTTTATACAGTGCGATTTATTTCAAAGTTGCGTTTTTTAAATGGAACCCCCTGTATATTATTGCATATTAGGATTCCTTAGTCAATTCTAATGCAACTTTATGTATCGCACATGGTACCTAAATGAATCGTTTAGCGGCAATTCGTCATTTTTACAGAAAGTAGATACTTGAAAAAAATTAAATATCGCTGTGATCACAAAGCTTAGAACGCCGTGATCTTGCGATGTTGCTAGACATGAAATGTACTAGCGTAGACCGGACGGTCAAATTCTTCTTGTTTTTAGAGAAATTACTTTGTCAATTTAAAAAATTTCAATCAATGGTAACTTGAATTTTTCAAATGGAACGGCCATTTTTTAATTTTTGCATCAATTCCGAAACGTTTTACCTTTCTAACGATGTAAGTTTGTCGGTATCTATATTCGGTAGATTTCATTTAATTTGACAATTTCTGATTAATTTGCTGTATTTTTCAATTATCAGCTGCAATTAACAGACTAGCAGTCTGTGGAAGATAAACCAATCCTGTCACTTTAACTTTACTTTGACATTAGGAACTAGTTCGTACTATTTGCGGTTAGAGCTTTTTTTGAGTAGTTTAAATTTAACTGATAAAAATGTTAAGTTTTTCTCAAAATGAAATCATTGATATGGTTTTCATTCTTGGAGAATGCTCTAAAAATCCGTTCCTAGCGAGTCGAGTGTACAACGAAAGATATCCTGACCGGGAGCGTCATCCAGAGGAAGAATTATTCAAAAGAGTTCTTGATCCTGAAAACTAGAAAAGAGTTAAACCTGCGGCAAACGAAGATAATTAACTCAATATTTTAACTGCAGTAATAGAAAATCCCCATACGAGTACACGACAACTCGAAAGAGATCTTCAAGTAAGTAGAAGATCCGTCAGAAGAATAATTAAAAGAAACAACTACATCCAGAGCTCAAAGAGACCGATTTTCAAAACAGGGTTAATTTTTGCAATTTGGTAGAACAAAAGTTAAATGAAATTGTACAATTTTTGGATAAAATCATGTTTACATATGAGTGTACCTTCCACCGCAATGGATTTGTTAACCAGCACAATTTTCATTATTACTCAGATGAAAACACTCACTATTTCCGAGTTATAGTCAAAAGAAGTGATCGATTAATATTTGGGCAAGCATATTCGGTACTTCAGTTGTTGGTCCCTTTTTCTCCGATGGTATTCATAATTCGAATTTGTGCTTAAATTTTCTCGATAATAAATTATAAGTGGACAGGAAAGAATGAACCAACACGATAGTCAGCGAGATCATCAGATATTTCTACGCTTGATCTCTTTTTGTGGGGGTACATCAAGGAAAAGGTGAATGGGGAACTACCAACCACTGCAGAAGATATGAAAAATACTATTAATCAGTAATGTTAAATAGGGTTAAAAATTCTTTTCGTCGTAGAAATCAAATACGCTTAAAACAAGGTGGTAGACATTTTGAACATTTATTAAAATAATTTTTATTTTTATTTTATTTTTATTTTACATAGAGCAAATTAATCAGAATTGTGAAACTAAAAAAAATCGATAGAAGATAGATACCGACAAATTTATATCGTTAGAAAGGTAAAAAAATTCCGCATTTGACGCAAAAATTAAAAAATGGCCGTTCCTTTTAAAAAATCAAGTTGCCAGTAGTTGAAATTTTCTAAATTGATAAAGTAATTTGTCTAAGCACTAGAAGAATTCGGATTTGACCGTCGAGTCTACGCTAGTACATTTCCTGTCTAGTAACATCGCAGAGTCATGGTCTTCTAACTTTTGTGATCAGAGCGATATTTAACTTTTTCAGACATCTCCTTTTTGTAAAAATGGGTGGTTACATTGGAAATGCAAGTTTGCCTTAAGGATACTCGACCACATTGTAATGAGCCAGAAAAGTAGTTAACGAAATAAATTTTTATTGTTTTAAAATTATGCAAAGCCACCGCGTCTAATTTTGCCAAAACTTCACTTCATCGTGTAGTATAAAAGCGAAAGTTTCAATACAATTCGACACTTCTCTGCAGAATGTTTCTCCTGCATAATTTTCCGCTTCTCTGTAGTAATTTATTACTATACCAGCATTCCTGCACTTCTACCAAAATTTCTCTGTGTTCGAGAAACATAAAGCCTGGCCCGCGCTCTTAAAGCATTTTTCGTTGGAATTTTTAAATTTATTGTTATAAAGTATTTTAATATTTCGAAGCACAACTTTTAGTATCTAAATATAAACAGTTGAAATACCTGTCCATTCCTGTTACCAATAAATCATCTTACAATTAATCTGACGCCAAAGAGGGACTAGCGACCTATATCGAGTGTATGCCATTAGCTGAATTACTTCGGCGGTAGCGTGGATTCGTAATCGACCTTCCTTTCTAGTCAACGAGGCGCGAAGCCCGTCTGAGGAAATCAAACATAGCTAATACCTCCGGAACACCAGATTAAAAATCCGAACCAGTTCATTCTACGTGTTGAGGGTAGGCCGTATTGGCCCTAAATATCTAGAATACATTAGTAACATCTTTATTCAGTATGTTGAGGTTTCTACCTAGGCTGCAAGAGAATTACAATTTAAACACTCTGTATATCCTTTTTTACATCTTTAAAATAATCAATTGAATTTTACATATTTACGTGTTTCGTAAAATGCTTTCAAATTAAAGATAAAACGAATACCAAATATTTCGTATTCCAACGATTTTTTTCAACCCTGTGTATATAGTTTAATAATAGTCAAATAATCCAGTTTCTATTAACCTATTTCCGTATCTATATAAAATTATCCATGTAATTAATGCCATTCAAATTTCAACCGACATTGACCCATTTTTGATAACGAAGATTCCGCCTCGTATTAATTGCATTCTAACCACCCCGTCCTAATTATTAGACAATAATTAATGTGTAAATAATTATTTACAAGTTCAAAAGGGAAGCTCTGTATCGAAAAGTTAACCTCACCCCCTACTTTTATCTACTTAAGTATAATAATATCAAAATAATACTTACCCATCAAATATCAGTATCCATTTAATCATGTAGAAGCCAGTTTATATACACTCAACCCTTGAAGAACAACACATTTATTACATTTGCATAACAAACCCTGACCCGCCACTTTGGTGATATACATGTAATATTACTTTTTAATTTATTTGATTGTTATTGTTTAACTTAACCATTTTATAACATTACTTAATTATTATTATTTTATGTAATTCTGTTTTTAATTTCTAGAATATTTTTTTGTTAATCTGGTTTGTAAATAGAATATTAATATTTTATCTATTGGATACATCTTTCAAACCTTTTTGTACACATTTATTAAGAGCTATATAAATGTCAAAAACCCGCCTGGCTTCCCCTGAAGCTAGTTCAAAGGCTTAACCACAAAATGCATCACCGAGTGGAATTAAGTAAAGTAAAACCTCCCAAAGGCATTACAACATCCTATCAACAAACTTTAGAAATATTCCTTAATAAACCCACAATCTTTCACCCCCGCACTTTGACTCACCTATATATATATATATATATATATATATATATATATATATATATATATATCAAACTGTGCCAGAATACGTTTTCATAGCCAGCATTCAGTGCAAATACTGCAATTTGGTAGTAGGGATATTTCCTATCTGCTTTCGATCTTCTTGATCTCATCAGTAAGGCAACCTTATGGCATAGGTGCTAGGATTGAAAAGTCTTTGGACCGCTTGGGGATTTCGGAAAGTCAGAAGTTCTTGCATCAAAGTACTTAGCTACAACTGAACAGAATTTGGTATGTCTCACGACATTACTTTGTTCAGAGTGGCTGATTAAAGTTATACAAATAATGATTATGCGAAGACTAGTAGTACATAAGTCGTTATAGAGTTGAAAAACAACTTATTAGAATGCGTGTGTACCACCGGTGTACCACGCGGAATACAAACTGCTTTATGTAAATAGGTCAAGCATTATTAGGTTAGTGTATTGTATCACAATCGGATATGGTAACTGTTTTCTGTGAAATAGCATAAGCGAAATATGATATGATGAAATGAGCATTTGTTTTGAATAGTGTTCATAATCCCTTTGTATAATTAGAGGGATCTTCAAAAAGTCATTTTTTGGAGGGAGGGTACTTGAAATTGTCTCAACTTCTACGTTGATTTTGGCAGATTCTAGCCCTCTAAATGGGGTCCCTTTGGGGAGCTGATCCTTGAAATTGTTACTACATCTAAATATCTGATCTTTAAATCGCTTTAGTATCTATGGTCCTTTAGACAGATTAGAGCCTTGAAGTTACTACATACATCATCGATGCTTTTGGCGGATTCGAACCGCAACATAGGAAATAAGATCCATTTGGAGAGCTCATTCTTGAAACTGACCTCATCATCTTTGTAAAAGGTCCTTTAGCTCTACATATTATTTATTATCTGTCTTTCGGGTTGGTGTTAATGAATGTCACTACTTTGTAAATAACTAAAGAATGAGCCGAGGTCGGTTATAACAAATTTATTTGGTTATAATAATGCAAAATAAAACAAACTCTAAATAGGAAATAATAAAATAAGCAATCTAAACTAAATATTGAAATAAATAAATAGATTGAAAGCTAATCATTCGATTCTGGTGATCCCTGTATTGGAATACTACAGGCTGTCGCTGGCTGGTAAACAATATTACGGTTAATTAAATAATGAACAGGTGTTCTGCGTGTAATTAAATGTGGATGATCTGAAGTCAGGCTTACGAAGGGAATATTTACAGGTGAGTGGGGTATTCACATTTCTGATTATGTGTGAACGTTAGTGTGTCATAATCAGCTATCGGTATTAATTGTTTATATCAATTCAATGAACAGAATTCAGGGTTATACTAGAATTATTAAGAGGTGATAATTATTATTACATGGCTTATGAATAACATCATAACTGCAAGCAGGGTTTTTTGATATACAGGCCAGGTTGATTATACGTGTACAGGCCAGGGTTGTTTATGAGTAAACTGGGTATTCACGATGGTTGTTTGGAATGCTGATAACAGGATAATTATAGACATATTGACAGGACACACCGACTGGTACGTGGGGAAACTGAAATAGCGCTTCGAAGTCTGAACTACCAGCAACGTTTACAGGGTTCTGTGATTAAGGGTAGGTGTACCAGTAGTAAAAGTAATTAACTCTTCGGGGCCTAACCTCCGTTTAATTAAGTACTCATAGCTTATCATTTGGTGCCTGTTTCGGGGCGATTCACCACCATGGCTATAGCATAAATGACGTGGCTTTTCTATTTTGTGAAAGGGTGTTATATGGAAAGCTATGGTTATTGGCTTTACGGGGCACCTCCGGCAAACTAAATAACTCGTACCCTTATCACGTTCAGGCACCTTGCTTGGGGCTGGTGACCACTAAGAATGTTTTGTCTAAACGTGCACATACATGAGTAAATGCATTGCCAGGTTAATGATAAAAGTGCGGGAAACAGTGATACAGGATACTGGGCAGGATTCTGATCCGGATAGTATTATCGAGTACAGGTCAGGAAACTAGCTGCTGTTCAGGCTGAGGGACAGGATAATACCACAGGTACAGGATAATATATTACAGGAAGTGTCGAAGGTAAGTTAGAATGAGTGAATGTTTATGAGTGCGTGTCCTATCTAGGTGCAAAATAAATTGATACGGGATGCGCTGGACAGGATTCTGATCAGGCTAGTATTCATCGGGTACAGGTCAGGATACTAGTTGCTGTCCAGAATTGTATGCTTGCGGGACAGGATAATATTACAGGTACAGGATTAGATATTACAGGAAATGTTAGATGTGAGGGAGAATGAATTATTGTGATGGATGTTTATGATGATTGAATTATTGAGTAAGGAATGAGGAATGAATGAATAAGGAATTAATTTTGTATGATAGGGGATGTGGTATTTATAGGTAAATGGGCTGGAGTGGGAAAGAAGCGGACAACTGATAACACTTATTAATAATGATAGAGCAGTTGTGGAAGAAAATTGTAAATAAGCTTTGATGGGAAAATTGTTTACATGGATAGGAAATCTTTTAGTAAGAATTTTCAGGATCATTACATTTGAATCATGGATCTTGATATTACTCCCAACATCTAAGGTTTTGTTGACAGATTGTTGAGTTGAAACAATATATCTGGAAATAATCTTAAAACAAGAGTCACAAAGCTCTGGCTCATTCTGATGTTTGCACAACCGTGTGTTTTAGTTTAAGAGCTAACCTAATCTTTTCGACTATATACCCATTATTCGACACAACGATTCATTTTATAATATCCAATCCTGATTCTGCATTCCTCATTAAGCGGATTCTTAAACCATTTAGATGTTTGCTAGTACAGAAAGCAATTATATCAGATTCTTCATATGTGCACTAATATGAAGATGCTGACTTCACCACTTTAATAAGCATTGGTGTACCACACGACCTATGGGTAGTACAGATTCATCGAAAAGGCGTTTTGTTTATTCCAATGTGAAGCACCAGTGGCACGCACTCATCGAAATAGCGCGTCTTTCTATAGCTATAACGACCTTTCTGTACTACTAGTGGTACATGGTCATCGAAATAAGGCGGTTTTTATGGCTATAACGACTTTTGTGTACCACTGGAGGTACACACTCATCGCAATAGCGATAATTCGCAGCTGTCTTATAATTAGAGAAATAAAAGTCTAAAATGTGCTTCGTTAGCACAAAATCTATTCAACAAGAGAACGTTTTTACTAAAAATTCAAATATGTATTCCGCTAAAACATGGTAAACACATCTTTTCTTTGTTTTCGACACTTCTGATTTTTTTTTGTTTTGGTAGCACGCATAGCACCTTTCTACAATTCGTTCAACAGAAACAGACACAAAAGAGCCTTATATTGGGACCAATTTCACGAGTTAACCCTACAAAAGGACTTTATTTAAAGTGTTGGGATAAAATGTTAAAACTAGTTCAGTATTTAGATGACAGTTTCAAAAATCAGCCCTCCAACGGGACTCAATTTCAAGTGCTTGGGCTAGAATCTGCCATAAGAGACTTAGATGTTAGGACAAATTCAAGTACCCTTGTCCAAGAGGAATTTTTGTTCTATATCTATCTTAGTCGTACTACTAATTAACTTACTGTTTTCGATTGTATGCACTATTTAAAGTATCCATGTTATCATATTAAACCCTGGTTCTGTTTATTAAGCGCACTCTTAAAAATGTAGAAGTTTGCGGGTACAGAAAAAAATTAAGATATCAGAACATGATTCTGTACATGAACACTGGATGCTGACCTGGATTATGCACCAAGATGTTGGATCCACCGGTGATACACACTCATTAAAATAAGGCGTTTTTTTATCGAAATATGGCCCCTTTTGTACCACTGGTGATACAAACTCATCAAAATGTGTTGTTCTCTCATCGCAGTAGCGGTGGTATTCAGTTATACTTGTACAATACGAGAACTAAAAGTTTACAATTTTTCGTCAAAACATTTATTCAACAGAAAAAGAAAATCTCTAATATGTATTTCTTTAAAATATGGCAAAGATATCGTTGCCTGTTTAGAACAGTTTATGCGTCCAAATTCTGCTTACACTTTTTATAGTTTCCTTGCTTCCTGATTTTTTATGCGTTGATACCTTTATCTATAGTCTCTTGCCCTTCATTTACTCGAAACCATTAGGTTTCAAACTAAAACAAATACCGACTTTTGAGTATCACCGATACTCAGTCATCTGTACCACTTTGACATATTCAACCAGCAGAGGAGTTCCATCAAGAAGATGGCTGAGCGTAGAGGAAGTAAATCTGGTCTTAAAAAGAAGATAAAGATAGAGATTGAAAAATGGACTGAAAATGTGGCCTTCTCAAAAAGTCGCCGTGACACAAAAGGGTCGTTGAAGGCAATTAAATGGAAACTCCCAGAACCATTAAACAAAGCAAGCAGGAATGCCATTATAGACCCACTAAGATAAGAGGGTCTAAACATTTAACTTTGACACATGGGTGTATACGCTAGTTACATACATTTGAGACGGATCTTATCTCCAGGATATTTCCATAAGTAAGGTATTGTTTTCGTAAAATCGTCAACCTCGAGGGTCTAAAGGTTTTCAACACTTTGAAACCTCAGCATTTTGAGCTTGATGTTAGACGGTTCATGCGTGCGTGCATGCGTACAAGCATAAGTGGGTGTGTACATGGGTGCATGCGTTCATATGTATATATATATATATATATATATATATATATATATATATATATATATATATATATATATATATATATATATATATATATATATATATATATATATATATATATATATATATATATATATATATATATATATTATTGTGTGTGTGTGTGTGTGTGTGTGTGTGTGTGTATAGGTTGCATGCGAGTGTGAGTCTGTACCGCACGTTTGAGTGTGTGAATGAAAGTGTCAGTGTCAGTGGGAGTGTGAGCGGGTGAAGTGTGAGTGTGATTATGAGTGAGTGTGAGTGTGAGTGTGTATGTACGTGTGCGTGTATATGCGTGAGCGTGTGCCTATGATTGTCCGTATGCCTGTGGGTTTACGTTTGCGTTGGTTTGTGTGAGGTTGTTTGTGGATGTTTGCGTGCGTGTGCGTATGGGTGTGCGTATGCGTGTAGGTATGCGTTCGCTTCTGTGTTAGTGTGCATGTGTATGTGTGCATGCGTGTGTGTGTGATTGTGTGGTGTGTGTATAGGTTGCATGCGAGAGTGTAAATGTGCGCGCGCGTTTGTGTGTGTGAAAGTGAAAGTGTCAGTGTGAATGAGTGTTGGTGAGAGTGTAACTGTGAGTGGAGTGTGAGTGGAGTGTGAGTGGAGTGTGAGTGGAGTGTGAGTGGAGTGTGAGTGGAGTGTGAGTGCAGTGTGAGTGGAGTGTGAGTGGAGTGTGCGTGAGTGTGAGTGGAGTGTGAGTGGAGTGTGAGTGGAGTGTGAGTGGAGTGTGAGTGGAGTGTGGGTGGAGTGTGTCGAGTGTTAGTGGAGTGTGACTGGAGTGTGAGTGGAGTGTGAGGTGGAGTGGAGGTGAGTGGAGGAGGTGGGAGTGGAGTGTGAGTGGGTGTGAGTGAGTGTGCGTGGAGTGTGACTGGAGTGTGAGTGGAGTGTGAGTGTGAGTGTGAGTGTGAGTGTGAATGTGTGAGTATGAGTGGAGTGTGAGTGGAGTGTGAGTGGAGTGTGAGTGTCAGTGAGAGTTAGTGTGAGTATGGGTGTGAGTGTGAGTGTGTGTGTGAATGTGAGTGTGAATGTGGGTGTGAATGTGAGTGTGAGTGTGAATGTAAGTGTGAGTATGAGTGGAGTGTGAGTGGAGTGTGAGTGGAGTGTGGGTGTCAGTGAGAGTTAGTGTGAGTATGGGTGTGAGTGTGAGTGTGTGTGTGAATGTGGGTGTGAATGTGAGTGTGAGTGTGAGCGTGAGTGAGAGTGTGACTGTGAGTGGGAGTGTGAGTGTGTGAGCGTGAGTGTGAGTGTGAGTGTGAGTGTAAGGGTGAGTGTGAGTGTGATTGTGAGTATGAGTGTGAGTGTGTATGTACGTATGCGTGTGTGTGTGTGCGTGTGGTGTGGTGTGGTGTGGGTGTGCGTGTGGTGTGCGTCTGTGCGTGTGCGTGTGCGCGTGG
Organism: Vesta saturnalis; assembly: GCA_036346205.1. Taxonomy (NCBI): domain Eukaryota; kingdom Metazoa; phylum Arthropoda; class Insecta; order Coleoptera; family Lampyridae; genus Vesta; species Vesta saturnalis. Next base: position 225,645 of record JARFJB010000408.1, on the reverse strand, counting down.
TTGCGTGTGCGTGTGGCGTGGGTTGGTGGTTGTGTGCGTGTGGTTTGCGGTGGTGTGTGTGCGTGTGCGTGCGTGTGGCGTTGGTGGCGTGTGCGTTGCGTGTGGTGTGCGTGTGCGTTGGTGGGTGTGCGTGGGTGTGCGTGCGTGGCGTGTCGGTGGTGGCGTGTGCGTTGCGTGTGTGTGGGTCGTGTGTGTGTGGTGCGTATGGTTGTGCTTGTGGTGTACGTATGCCGTGGTGGCGTGGTTGCCTGTCGTGTGCGTGTGCGTGTGCGTGTGGGTGAAGCGTGCGTGTGGGTGTGCGTGTGTGGTGTTGGTGGCGTTTGCGTGGGTGTGTGCCGGTGCCGTGTGCGTGCGTGTTGGGTGTGGTGTGGTGCGTTGTGCGTGTTGCGTGTGCGTTGGGGTATGCGTGTGCGTGTGGTGTGCGTGGGCGTGTGCGTGTGCGTGTGAGCGTGTGTGGTGTGCGTTGGTTGCGTGTGTTGCGGGCGTGTGCGTGGTTGGTGTGCGTTAGGCGTGTGCGTGGGTGTGGTGGCATGTGCGTGTGCTTATGCTGTGCGTAGCGTGGTGTGCGTGTGCGTGTGCGTGTGCGTTGTGGCGTGTGCGTGTCGTGTGCGTGGTTGCGTGTGCGTGGTGCGTGGCGTTGGTGGT
>JARFJB010000408.1:175000-210000 GCA_036346205.1 Vesta saturnalis | reverse complement strand
AATATCAAAGCATTTTTCATCTACGGTGTATTGTATTGTGAAACTGTGCTTTTGCTTTACGATAGCATTTTTAATTGCATTGTTCAGTAATCTTCCCCTAAAGGTAAACGTTTGACCTTATAAATTTATATATCTACTGTGTATGTACTTTTTTTACTGACAACAATATTACATTGAATACACTTTGATTAGTATAATTGTTAACACACGGTGTCAGTTTGCAACTGCTAAAGTAATGCGTACATAAACTAAATGGCAACTTACTAACATTATGTTTAAAAAATTATAAAATCCCGTCCTTTTCTGTACATCAGAGATATGCAAATTCCTAGCTGCTGTCATCCACGTAGATCTTACATCTGTTCCTATTTTGTATCGAACCACTTTTACGTATGTAACTTTCAATCTTGAAACTATTTATTGCAAATTGACTTATTCACCTAACATTTATTACAATAGCGAATTATAAAAATGTTTAAATAAGAATACGATGGTAGGTGAGGCGAAATTGAACGTTACTTAAATGCATAAAACACCATAAAATTTTACATGTACATGTTATCAACTTAATTTATAATCATAAGTAGATCGTAGTCTTACATTAAAATATTGACAAAGGCCGGTAAGTCAATGAAATAAAAAACATCAAGAGAAAATTATAGGATCATAACAGTGTCGGAATATTGTGCAATAAAATTTATACTGATTGAATTAATGCTGTTCGTTTTGCCATAAATGCAACTTCAATAACCAAACTTCATAAAATTTTATTATTATAAAAATACCTTGTTTAAAAATGTATGTTTTAATGATAATGAGATTGATAACTATGCCAAAACGTTTGTTACTGTACTAATTTATTGGAGTTTTGTTGATTGTGTTGAAGGATACTTGTACACACCGAAAATTAGTTTAGATAGGTAAATATGACTCTATTTATCTAAAATTACAAAATATTTGAAATTCATTTGGTTACATTGACTCTCAGGAATTTGGCACATTTCATTTGGCATAGAATTTGTTAGACGTTCACTTTAGTTTGAACTTTGCAAAATGAATATGAATATTGACATTCTATTTAAATACAATACATTAGATGATGTTTGATGTTTCTTTCCTTTATTTTGTTCAAGAATAGTATAAGCTAGACAACATTATCAACTAATTAACCTAATTATATTTCAATTCGTACACTTAAGGATATTTTGCAAAATAAAATATGCAGCAATTAAATTTAACGAAAATTTGAAAAAGAAAATTAATTAAGGATTTGAGTTTTAAACTAATAAGGATAAGCGGTTCTGATGCAGGAAGTGACGTCATATCAATCAACAACGTGGGCGAGCACTTAAGCCCCGTCCACTCCGGAAGTATGCCGTTGGCGGACCAATGAGAGCTTAGAGCGTGGCCCCGCCCTGTGGCGTCGGACCAATCGGAAATGAGTATGGGCCCCTCCCTGATAAGATTATCAAGGGTCTGGCCCATCTGCTGCCACACACACACACAAACACACACACGCGCACACACGCACACATGCACACACGCACAGCAACACTACATACACACGTACATACCAGCACACACCAGCACATGACACAGACACACACACAATCACAGCCACACACACATGCATGCACCACACACGCACACACACACACTACCACACACCACACACCACACACACACACAGCATAGATCACACACACACACACATACACACACACGCACACATGCACAGACGCACAACACTCGACACACACATGTACACGCACACAATCACAGCACACACATCTTGGAAAGGTTATCAAGGGAGCTGACCCATGTGTTAACCAATGAGAGACATGTCGGCCATCTTGGACGTTTACCCCTGATAGCTTCTTTAGAATGGATCGTCGACGTCTTCCTATGGGGATGTTGCATGCTGCGGGGTCATGAAGGTAAGTCCTTCACCGTTGTTGAAAAGAAGGAGAAGTAACCTTCGTTGTTTTTCTTCGTGGCTGAAGAGACGTCGATGCGTCGTATAAATATAAACCCTGAAAAAAATTGTTTGCTCGTCGCGAGAGACGAACTACGGAAAGTTAGCATGGTAAATATGCAGCATCGCATCTGGACCACCGAGCTTTGTTAGATATGTAATGCAGAAAGCTAGATACATATAAATAATTATGCAGACGTCACACAGCGTATAAAAATTTTATGGTTGGAGAATATAAAATTAATTAGGTAATATAGAAAATCAATAGGTATTAGAATGCATTTATCAGTAAAAATAATTAATTTGAAGCTGAATAGAAAATATAGGTAAATAAATAAATAAAATCGACTATGATATTAAATATTAAGGTGCTATATGTTTTATAATCAAGTATCGGCTATGAAAAAATAATAAAATTAACATTTAATATAGAATATGTCAATCGAAAGAGGCAATCAATGATTACTAAGACTTGTGTGTGATCTTGTTTACAATAGTAATTACACTCCACAGTATTCCTAGAATAGCTAAGTACTACATTAGCCAAATCACCAAATTCACCTTTTAATCTGCAATAATTACATATTAGGTAAATATTACCTAGTTAGGGGTAGAAGCTAAAAATAATAATTCGAATCTAACAGTTGCGGTAATTGATGTAGTTTTAATATCAATAAGAATTTGATATAAATAGCGTGAATGTGATAATTCTGCAGCAGATAATTAGACATGATTCACCTTTAACCTGTGATAATTAATTTGTAGCAATGTTTAGAAAAAATTATTCATTAATGCAATACGTAGGGTAAGATATATATTTATGTTTAAATCATTCATTTTTGAGTGAATTTGAAAAATCTAGCAACTTCTGCAAGTTATTATACATATGTATATTATTTTAGTTATAGAAATTACTTATTGTCCAAAAGGACAGATTGTAAGCAAAAACGAGTAATAATAAAAAAAATAGTAAATTGGTATTCATATTGATAAGATGTTATTAATAATATATATATATATATATATATATATATATATATATATATATATATATATATATATATATATATATATATATATATATAAAGTGAGTCAGTTTTTGTAGACGAACTTTAACAGGAGATAGAACACATGTTTCTAAAAGGAAAAGTTCCTGTAAACATATGTCGTAGAAGGCTTCGTTTCCGAGATACAGGGTGTTGAATAAAATTTTTTTTTCTCAAATTTTCATTGTAACTCATAAACGAATGCTTAGATTTTTTCATGTTGGGGGGATAATGTCTATTAATTAAGGGGCATAAAAGAAGCGATAAGAATGTTCACAAACTTGCACAGTGGCGGAGTGGAGGGGGTGCTCAACCCCTTTCATAAACAGAACTTCTACACCAATGACTATTTTTTTAAAAAACTGTTATTTTCATTATCTACATACAGTTTAACAAAAATAATGTACCTTCTTCTGTTTCGAAATTCCTGTGCGTTTCCCAGTTATTTTGATTTTTATTGTTTGATGTGGTACTAAGTTAAGTAATGTGCTTTATGTGAATAATTGAATATAAAGTTTTAATAAAAAGATATAATAAAACATTTAGAGCCATTTTAGTACCTAACGATCGTTTCTTTAAAATTTCAAATACATTTTCATTTATAAATAGGTAGGTTATCGGTTTTTTAGTATCCATTGTTATTATCCTCGTATAAAAGAAATGCATAATTATTATTGTTATGCGGTCAATACTTTCTGTATAATTATGTATGTATCAATTTCGCCATAAACATGTATGTAGTTTTAAGTGAGATTCTAATAAGTTATAGACCGCTGCTCACTTGCTCTCATTAAAGAGCCGCCACTCTATCAAGCCATACTCAAATACAAGACTTTTGTAAATTGAAATCTGTTTAGTACACTAATTTTAACAATCCTTATTTATTATTGTAACAATACTTAATTATTGTGAAATTAATAAGAATTCTTAGCAATAACGATTTATAAATACATAACAATAACACTAGTATAATAAAATTAGACACTTTGTTCAAAATGTAAACCGTTCTTTTCAATACACATTTCACAGCGACGTACAATAGAACGTCTTAAGTTAATTAAATGATGCACCCTTATTTCATTGCAATAAAATATGATACTCCTTGGAAAACAAGTAAGTATTAAATTTAATATTTTGAAACGACAGTTTGGCTTTTTACAAACACTTGCTTCATCTTGAATAATTTCACTGTTATTAATTATTGTTTTTAAGTTCAAAAAATTATTTCATTTGATTTGCCAGCTTTTAATTAGTGTAACATGCCGTTTACATTTACAAATAGCGAACAAGCCGACATTCATTTTATTTATGGGTTCGCAAATGGGAATTCAAGGTACGCAGCTAGAGAGTATCGGGGAAGATTTCCAAATAGACGACAACCTCATCATTCCGTTTTTGTGAGTATCCATCGTCGATTTGTTAACCAGGGTTTGAAAATGTACATGGGGGCCGACAGAACAACCGTGGACGAGATAGAATTGGAGAGGGTATATTGCGTGAATTTAATAGGAACCCCACGACAAGTACTCGATGTACTGCTGTTGATCTTGGTATTTGCCAAAGTAAAGTTTCCCGGGTTTTAAAACGGGATCACAGACGCCCATATCATTTTCAACCTGTTCATGGTTTATGTCCAGGTGACGCCGAACGAAGACTTAATTATTGTAGGTGGGTTCTTAACTCGATTCAAAATAATAGAGATTTCTTATCCAACATACTGTGGACTGATGAATCCTGTTTTACGCGTCGTGGTATCGTAAACTTTCACAATCTGCATAAATGGGCACATGAAAACCCACATGCCATTCGACCAAGAAGTTTTCAACATGAATTTAGTACAAATGTCTGGATTGGAATTTACGGCAACCACGTGTTTGGACCTTATTTCTTGCCACAACGTGTAAATTCAGAAAATTTCCTACAATTTTTAGAAGCAGAACATGTTAATATGTGGGAAGAAATTCCTTTGAATTTAAGAGGACATTCTTGGTTTCAGCTTGAAGGATGTCCGGCCCATTATGGCAGAAATGTAAGAAATTGGCTAAACAATAACTACCCGGGGAGGTGGGTAGGTCGTGGAAGTCCAGTGGCGTGGCCTCCTAGATCCCCCGATTTAACGCCACTTGACTTTTTTGTATGGGGATTCATGAAGGAAAAAGTGTATACCACTCCGGTTAATACACTTGAAGAACTTCACAATCGCATCAGAGATGCTTGCAATGAAATAAGGGTGCATCATTTAATTAACTTAAGACGTTCTATTGTACGTCGCTGTGAAATGTGTATTGAAAAGAACGGTTTACATTTTGAACAAAGTGTCTAATTTTATTATACTAGTGTTATTGTTATTTATTTATAAATCGTCATTGCTAAGAATTCTTATTAATTTCACAATTATTAATTAAGTATTGTTACAATAATAAATAAGGATTGTTAAAATTAGTGTACTAAACAGATTTCAATTTACAAAAGTCTTGTATTTGAGTATGGCTTGATACAGTGGCGGCTCTTTAATGGAGCAAGTGAGCAGCGGTCTATAACTTATTAGAATCTCACTTGAAAACTGCATACATGTTTATGGCGAAATTGATACATACATAATTATACAGAAAGTATTGACCGCATAACAATAATAATTATGCATTTCTTTTTATACGAGGATAATAACAATGGATACTAAAAAAAACCGATAACCTACCTATTTATAAATGAAAATGTATTTGAAATTTTAAAGAAACGATCGTTAGGTACTAAAATGGCTCTAAATGTTTTATTATATCTTTTTATTAAAAACTTTATATTCAATTATTCACATAAAGCACATTACTTAACTTAGTACCACATCAAACACTAAAATCAAAATAACTCGGAAACGCACAGGAATTTCGAAACAGAAGAAGGTACATTATTTTGTTAAACTGTATGTAGATAATGAAAATAACAGTTTTTAAAAAGTCATTGGGTAGAAGTTCTGTTTATGAAAGGGTTGAGCACCCTCCACTCCGCCACTGTGCAAGTTTGTGAACATTCTTATCGCTTCTTTTATGCCCTTAATTAATAGACATTATCCCCCAACATGAAAAATCTAAGCATTCGTTTATGAGTTATAATGAAAATTTGAGAAAAAAATTTTATTCAACACCCTGTATCTCGAAACGAAGCCTTTACGACATATGTTTATAGGAACTTTTCCTTTTAGAAACATGTGTTCTATCTCCTGTTAAAGTTTGTCTACAAAAACTGACTCACCCTGTATATATATATATATATATATATATATATATATATATATATATACGCTATAAGGCTGCACCTCAGTCGTTATGGTGATATTGATCAGGTAAGTTCTTTTCATTCTTTAAAGATAATAATTAAATATGAATAGTAATCAATTTTTAGGACTTCTGGCTATTGCCTTAAAGATGGAATTAAATTTGGTTGTCAAAGGCGAATTCAAACCTGTACTAAAAGTTTCTAATATGATTATTGATTATAAATACCGGTTAAAAATTATCAAAATTATTAACACTCAGTACGGAAGGAAAGTAATAGTAGAGACTGAAGACCAAAGTATATTTCTCCCGGATAGATTAACAAAAGAACTAACGGATGAGGTGTATAGTCATCACGCATGCATTGAAGAAATCGCAATCGTTTATGGAGGCAGCATAGATATTGGTACAACGAAAATGATGTCTAAACTATCATTTGTTAATAATACAGGTAAGTTATTATTATTATTATTCTGCATTTTAAAATTAATAAATGAAATTTATAGGATAGAAAGTCCCATCACCGTCATCGGTACCTTATATTATTGTATAAAATTATATTATTATTATATGATATATTGTGTATAAAAAATTATAATAAAAGAATATTTGTAATGTCTGAAGTTGTTTAGCTATCTACCTACAACTTATAGGAGTTAATATAAAACTACGTAGGTACAATAATTAAACAAATTTATTTATTGCATTGTGTACAATCTAAAGTTAAAGGAGCTGGTCCATCTATATGATCAACATCACATGATACATTCCAATGCTTCATACATCTTATTTTCTTGCGTAATTTCCTGTCATACCGATAGTAATGAGGTAACTTAATCCACGTTGCAAGCAAATTTTCAACGCTTAACTGTTAACAGTTCATATCTTATTACACATCGAATATTCTCAATCATCACTTCAAACTCTAAGATCCAGCACAGATAATAAACGAATGTAAGATGGCTTGGGGGGGTGCAACTAAGCTTCATCCTCATTATTATTATGACGTCACACTTTGATTTAACTCGCTATAGATAGGGTGGTAACTTAGTTGAATAAGTAGTTAATTGAAATCAAACGGACGATATGGATGCTGAACGAAGTAAGTGTTTAACGGATATGAAAATAATAATGCATACCTGACATAGAAAACATATGGGATGTTGATGATAAAGCTGATTATTCATGGACTGATACACCCGTCTAAAGGTAATTAGTATTGCGGTATAGACATCTTATTAAAACCTTTGTTGTACAACGTTTGTTATTAACGTGGGCGCTATCTCTCGATAATTCTACAGTACTGAAGTAAGAGGTTCATCTGATACGTCAAACTCTAAAATCTGACGAATCCGGGAAGCTTTGTTTATAGGTTATGGTATAAAAATTGAACTGTTGTTTATTACCGACGAGAAAAAGCGAATCATAATAAACAGAGGAAACAGTATTATTACCCGATCAGGCAATCAACCTATTCTTTTCGGCTGCGGATGTGATAAATCAGAAGTTGAATTATATGAATGATTATCGTAATTATTTGATTTATAAAGATTTTGTAAATGAAGTACTAGCTAATCTATATAATGAATGTCTGAGCAATGAAAAAGTATATCATCTAGAGGCAAATTTTTTTGTCAAAATCTTAGAATACTTTCACATCTTCCCACAAAAATTTATAAAAGATGTAACTTTCAGCATTAATAGACCATACTTGTAAAAGATATGTAAAAATAAACGTATATTATGTAAAACAGTATTTTGATAGAGATTGTTAGAGGCTCCACCTAGTGGTACATTTTTAAAAGTGGATCAAGGTTTGATCATAACTCCATCTACTGGTATATTTTTTAAAAGTAGATCTGGGTTCCTGTAATTGTTATGGCGGGAAAACTTAGGGAGTCCCTCAGGGCTCCAATTTAGGACCGTTGCTTTTACTAATGTTTGTTAATGATTTGCTGTCCAACATACCATGTTTTAAACTAGCATTTGCCGATGACATAAAATTGTGTAATAAAAGTGTGTGTCGTGTGTGTGTATCGTATACAAAATTTTAAATAATAAAAAGTAAGTTATAAAGTAATGAAATAATAAGTTTTCCAAAAAATACAAACCTTACACCACTTATAGTTGTGCCTTTGACTCAGTCGGTTGATTAATAGGGTGGGTTCAGATAAAATGATTTGCTTAATTACCACCAGATCTGCTCGATTATTTTCACTTACCATCAATAATAAAAAATGTAAAACTAATGAAATTATCTCGGGCGCCAAATTGTTTTTTATAATATCGGAACAATTAAACCGAGTTTATAAAAATGTAAAAAAATAACAATATATAGACTATGTTATTGAATATCAAATGAACTGATGAAATAATGAAGGTCTTAAAATTATGCTTAAAGTACTAAATAAATTACTACATAAATACCTAGAAGTAGAAATTTTAGTACACAAAATTTTCTTTTTGACAACCTCTGGTATCTAAATATGATTACGAAGCGGTTAACCTGCATGAAGTCATTCTTACGTCATCATTGTGCAATCTTGACATAATGTTATCAGCCGCACCTGAAATTATCTTTATAAAATCCGTATAATTTCTTCTTAAAATTTTTAAATCCACTTCTTATTGCATTATTTGGAAGTTTTCCATTCAAAAAAATTTGCAATCATAAAACGAAAAATGTACGCAACAATAAAATCAAATGCGTACTTAAGAGGTAATTACGTTGTAAATTGAAGTAATGATAAAAGTGTAATTAAAGTAAAAATTGGTATAAAAAATAAGTAAAGAAAGCGCCTAAAAAGAACAAATGCTTTAATTTTATGTAAATGTATTAAAAATGTATCTTACCACCAATTTGATGGCACTTTCACATAAATTTAGGTAAAAATAAAAAAGAAGCAGCTCCCTGTTTCGACATTAAACAGGAAGTGAAAAAATGGAGTCTTTCGAAGTAGATGATGCGGTTCTGCGCAGAATAACTTAACGCAGACGCGTTGCGTATAGAATTAAGTCATGATGCGTTGCGCAACTCAAATGACTAGAAAACAGTTTATGGGAATATAAATCTTTACGAAAGTATGCACTATGAAGATATGCAAATTAAGTTGCCTACCTCATACCTAAATTTCAATAATTAAAATTTTCTTGTATTTAGAACAAAATGAAGGAAAGATCCTGAATTGAGGTATATTTTATACAACACAAAAAAGAGTTGTTACAATTGCACCTTGAAGTGATTAGCATTACAGACTGTATTCAGTTACAAAATGTTCCCTGTCGTATGGTTATTGAGTGAACTTTGTTCGGATCTCTCGAAGTAACGTAATCAAAGACTTGGGTATTGTATACGATGATAATGTGACATTTACATGCCATATTGAAAATATAGTCCCCAAAGGCTTATAACAACTTTTCATTATTGGAAATACTCAGGACTTCTCAAACATACAAGCATTGTGTAACTTATACTTTACATACTTACGATCAATTCTCGAATATGGCTGTCTTATCTGGTACCCGTTATACCAGTATCAAATAGCAATGATTGAGAAAATGCAACGTAGATTCTTAAAATATTTAGTTTAGAAACTAGATGGAGTTTATCCTCCAAAAGGAATAGAAAACAATCTACTTTTAAAGCGTTTTGGTTTTCTCTCATTAGAACTTACGCACAACGTCGCAGGTCTAAATTTCTTGTACCATTTGTTACACAACGGTATATATTGTCGTAAACTCCTAGAAAAGATAAATATACTTGTTCCTAAACAAGGTATTCGCAACTCACTTTCTTTTTATTGTAATGCACTACAAATAAATACAACCGCAAAATGACCGTGTAGCGTGATTTGTAACGTATGTATTGAATAAAATCTACCATCTATGTGACATTTTGATGATAGTATGTAATAAGATTATATAACAAAAATTTTAGAGTACATTTTGAATCAACAGTTTAGCTTGTTGCTTAGAAAAACTATAATATGTAAACGGACTTTTGTACAGATCTATTAATTGTATTAGTTAGGATTATTACTATATTCTTGGAAATCTTTAGTTTAGCTTGTAAGTATCTATACAGAATAGCATGCAGCATGCGTACATTATATATTCTTGTTTCTTCGTTTCCTGTAATTGGGTGCAAACCTGTTGGAAACAAACGAATAAATAAATAAATAAATAAACAATGCTAGTAAACGGTTCATACTGAAGTAAAACATCATGCAAGTATCGGCAGCAAAGGCCGAAGATGCTTCGACTTCCAATTTCAAATCAATAACTACGTTATGAATACTCTCGTTCGTTTTGACGAGTGCAGTTAATTACAAATATCGGCTGACTCTTAAATTGTTCGTAACTAAGCATAAAACCTTGTGGCGAATTATAATATTGATTTCGAAAGTTTAAATATTCTTCGTAAGCGTTCGCGTACGTGTTATGAGCGAAAACGAAATTTTGCTGCTCATATGGATATCTTCTATTACTAATATTTGCTTTTACATTCGAGATATTTAAGTGATCGAATTTTGCTGCACTTTCTTCCCTATTATTAAGCTTCTTGGTATGGAAAGTAACGAGTAACCATTGAGGACGTTGAAAGTAAGTACTGCTTTGCCAATCCATTGACGTTGATGAGGGTAAGGATGGATATATGTACAAATTTAGAGCGTGAAATGCAACTTGTATCGGTGAATTTTTATTATTCTTTTGATAGCTAGACAATTTCATAGCATCACTAGGAATTACATACGGAACTTTCCATGTAACTTTTGTTAAGTCAACCTTAACATCCGTTTCGCCACGTAGCAGCCTATATCGGTCTTGGAGCGGACCAATACCAGTTCTTGGCGTATGTTGACTAGATGCTTCGTATAACCCTCTGCAATTCCCAATACATGCTTGAACGGTATGGAAGCTCAGAAGGCGGTCTTGGTGCTGTCTAACAGTTGAAGGGGTTTGTTTTGTGGACTCCGTCCTGCATGCGATAAACAAGTACTTTGATCCGCGGTATATGAGCAAAATCCTTTAATGGTGCTATTAATGCCAGACAAACGTACAGTTTCAATCGGTTGATCGCCTAACATGAATCGAATGTCATCGAAGAGGAAGAGAGGAGCATTATTCGCAAGGTTATACTTTTTGGTTGCTTCCTTAGGGGCCAGAGTACCTTCCAAATATATAACTGTAATGAGATCGGCTTTTTGAATAACCAGATTAATCTCATCGGAGTTGCTGTATGCGCTTGTTGTGTACGGATGATAAGTTCGGCGACCGCATTCCACTGTCACATCCTTGTGCCTGACCCCGGTGAATAAACTTTTTAATGCTTCTTCCATTTCGTCCTAATATATTATAGCCGAGATATTGCAGAAACTGAACGTCTTCTTGGGTTAACGATATGCGATCGTCTTCAGATAGAGACCTACTGGTGAAAATCTTAAGACCCATACTTCTTCAGTTCCAATCTAATAGTTACTTTCTCGTTACCGAAGTCCACTAATCGACCCTCTTGATCAACTAATTTCAAAGTTATGTTATCTATACGACGTGTATGTACAGGTAAATAAATAACTGTAGACGGCTCCTTGACTAATTTATAACCAGTCTCAACGTGTACGTCAAACTCTAAGATTGTGTGCAACTGCTCACTGTTTCTGTATGCGCCTCCAGTTAAATTACATTCCACATGTACATTTGTATCATGAATTATTTGAACATCCAGATCAGATTGGTGGGTGTGGCCTGGTCTGTACACGTTAGGTGTGAATCCGAGAATGCGGCCAATAGAACCCGCCTGTCCAAAATCCTCGTAATGTATAGATTTAACTTAACGTTTCAGCGTATTATTGTTTGCTCCTAAAATAAAGTCAATCGTGTTATGTTACCCTCATGAATATTTCGTATGGAATTGCAACGCTAGAATCCCAGCAATCCTAGTCCATACTGGTAATTAGGCTCAAGTTCGATTGCCGGGAAATACGTTGCGCTGAGCACGTTTCCCACACCCGTGAACGTGAACGTTTGGGACATGACCACAAATAAACAAATAATATTGCTAGCTATTTAATATACAGAAAATCTAGACTTAAATGCCCACATATAAAAGTATTATAATTCTGCCTCTTATCATAATTATATGTAATTTTACAACCTCTTAAATATCTAATTATTTCAAGTGGTGGCGTTAAATCTCCGAAGCTGTCGTAGCAGATGACTTCATCACCGCGTTCTTTGAGAGCAACCCAAAGGTTCACGATAGCACATTCATTAAGATGCGGTTTATGGGGCAAGGCATAAACACTCCTCTAAAGAATGGCTCATATTTAGCATACTTATTTAGATCGGAATCGGTTAATGCCCTCCGCGGCAAGTTTATGAGCTTTTTGGATATGGTTTCAGGTGTAAAGCACATTCCTTCTTATAAGGCTTCAAATAAAGTCCTCTATCGCTCCTTAGAGCCTCTGTTTCCATTGATTCCATTAATGACGTTGGGCCTCCTCCAATTGCTTCTTTGCAGCCGAAGCGTCGTTGACAGCTTTAGCTATGCCGCTCGCAAATAGGGTATTAGGAATGGAAGAAATCCGCCAGTTTTAGGCACCGGAATGATTCTAGGCACTTGCACCTTGTTATTTCCACCGGCAATCTTAACGGTCTTCTTAGCAGCCGATAGACTGACATCAATGAGTTTCTTCAGATTGCCATCTTTAAGCAGACTTTTGGCAGATTTTCGAATAGGTTGTAAAACTCCTCCTCTAACCGAGACCATCTTCCTTGTCTTCTTCTTAGTACCCATACCCAACGTGGTTTTAACCTTCATGGCATTTGCTGTAACATAGGTTGCTGTTTTCTCGCCAAAACTTGAACCCTTCGAGTGTACACGATTCCAAGCTTGATCTTGCAGTAGCCTATCTGCTTGATGACGACTTGTTATATTGTTAGAATTATGATAGGTGATATCGTGTTGTTTGCAAGCTTCGTCTAGAGGATTTATACCACGAGCTAAACGTTCCTTGTCCGTAATATCGATAACCCGGAATATGCATTCAACAGGTAATTTGTTTATTAAGGTGTTCAATACTACTCTGCCCAACAGCATGTGAAATTGATAATCTGGCTAATATAGTTAACACCTAGCTATTCTAGGAATACTGTGAAGGGAAATTGCTATTGTAGACAAGATCACACACAAGTCATAGTAATTATTGATTACCTCTTTCAATTGGTAGATTCCATATTAAGAGTATAATTTTATAATTGTTCCACTATTCAAACTATTATAGATAGATAGATAACTGGTCAAAAATACGTACCTAGAATTCTTTTTACTGTTAAATTCTTTCCAATACCTATTGATTTTCTATATTAATTAATTTTATATTTTCCAACCGTAAAATTTCTATACGCTGTGTGCGTCTGCATAAGGATTTACATATATCCAGCTTTCTGCATTACATATCTAACAAAGTTCGGTGGCCCAGAGGCGATGCAAATTTACCATGTTAGCTTTCCGTAGTTCGACTCTCGCTACGAGCAAACAATTTTTTCAGGGTTTATATTTCTACGACGCATCGATGTCTCTTCAGCAACGACGACAAGAAACAAAGGTGACTTATTCCTCTTCAGTAACGGCGAAGAACTTACCTGCATAGCCCCGCGGCATGCAATATTCCCATAGAAAGACGTCGAGGATCAATTGTGAAGAAGCTATTAGGGGTTAAAGTACACGTCAAAGATGGCTGACATATCTCTCATTGGTCAGCAGATGGGCCAGCCTCCTTGATAATCCTTCCCAGATGGCCGCCACGTCTCATTGGTCAGCATATGGGCCAATGTTGATAATCCTATGAGGGGATGGGCCCATACTCATTTCCCATTGGCCCGACGCCACTGGGACTGGGCCAATGTCATTGGCCCGCCGACCGCATACTTCAGGGGTGGGCGGTGCATAAGTGCTCGCTCACGTTGCTGATTGGTCCTAGGGCCGGAACCTGCTTAACCTTACTACTGTTTAAGAACGATGGCACTGCATAAAAGAATTATTCGTGCTATATTTTTCACTATATGGCATAGATTCCTTGAACACATTTTTCACTTTTTAAAAGCCATCAACACCAAATTGTTTCTAGAACACAAAACGTTTCTGCACCGTTAATTTTCATTAGTCGATTAATGAGGTGTAGTGCCTAAAAACGGCACTACGTGCAGCTCCAGCTACAACTATATATATATATATATATATATATATATATATATATATATATATTGTGTGTGTGTGTGTGTGTGTGTGTGTGTGTGTGTGTGTGTGTGTGTGTGTGTGTGTGTGTGTGTGTGTGTGTGTGTGTGTGTGTGTATGTGTTGATTTAATAAACCTTTGTTTGCACAATGAATATTACACATGGAAAAATCAACTTTCCTGATTGTATCACTTGGTCAGTAAACTCGTTATATTCGTAAAGTTGGTTTCTATCGATAAAAAATACATTTCCGTTAATATAAATCTGAAGATTGTTGTTATTTTCGATGGTAAATTTGAAAAAGACATCCGTATGCATTAAATGCGCTCTTGGTCGTTGAAGACATTCATCAAATTTAATTATCTGGGTTGTCCCGTGAAGGATTAGCGTACGTCCACTATAAGTATTTACGGCGGCATTAACATGACTGTTAGCAGGGATATAAGAGGAGCTGTATATTTGAGGCCATCCAGATATCAGTTGTAAACTAGGAAACTGTACCTGATAAATATATCAGTTGCTGAAGAAGACGATATCAGTGTTAGGCTTCTTACATATTGCATCAAAGTGCTTAAAAGTACTTAGCAGGAAGGGCAACCATCCGAGCAAGTTCTTAGCGGGCTCGATATATGTACTATTTAAAGCAGATATCCAAACCCAATTCTCGTAAAACATATATAATCGCTTGTTCAGAATCAAATAGTGTTCAATATCGATATTTCACAAGTCTGGAGCAGGTAAAGCAGGCGTCTTAGCAGAGGTAGTAGTAATTTCGGCTAAAGTAGATGTAATAGCGGTAGGGGGTATAATGATTGGATCCTCCGGGGGAACGTGTGCGTCTCGAAGATACCATCACTCATCCCAGTCCATGTGTATTTTAGCTATATTTTGATCCTTGTTCGGGAAGCCGGAATGTCCTAGAACATTACCAGGTCCATCAAACGGATATTTACAGTGATTACCTCAGACTACTCTAGGATGATTATATCGTTGAAACGATATTAATATATCGTAACTGTTAGAACTAAATTTAAATTCTAAATTTGAATATTTTTCCTAAACTTTAAACGCATTTGCGGTTAATTTTATTACACACATGTCTGTACTCTCTAGACGATAACTTAGAACAGGCTTTTCCCAATGATATGAATGTTTTGCGTATGTATACATAGCATCTTGGGGTAGTTAATAATGTTACGGTAGGCAGGCGGTCGATAGTATTCTTAAAAGAATTTCAATGCACTTCTAATGATTAAGCTATGATTATCTATCGACACAACCACAGCTTCATTTATGTAGTCATATGCACGCAAATAAGTTTCAACTATCTCCAAATTGCTTTCGTCATAACTACTAGTAATTAGTGCAGTAGCACTGCACAGCACTGCAAACGCCACAGCACCCTTCATTGTAATTAACAGAAATTTGCGTTTACAAAGCTATAAATAAGCGAGAGAAACTGGTTTATTTAATTATATCCTTTATTGGTTGTCTTTTTCTTACACTATAGACTGAGTAATGATGTATTGCATAACTTTCCTTCAACCCTTCAAAACGTGTGGATTCAGAGGCGAGCTCACTTATTAGAACCTGTTTCAAATTTCATGTTTGACTTCCATAAGAATTACAGAAACCTAAATCTAGTTTTAAAAAATATACCACCAGGTGGAGACGTGATCAACCTCTAATCTACTTTTAAAAATATACCACTAGGTGGAGTCCTGATCAACCTCTATTAAAATACATAAACAATCAGGGTTAGTTCTAAAGCTATATAATTAGCTATTATAATCATCATTATTATTATATCGGAAGTTATTTATTTCTGTTACTGCCAAGAATAAATAGCGTCTCATGCACTTCATGTAAAATACATTGCGAAAACGAATTTTGACACTCAAGAGTTGTTAGGTATAATTTTTGTTTTTGGGTGGAAGTCATATAAATTATTTATTGGCCTCCAGATTATACCATCAAAAATATCCACTGAGAAGGCAGCCCACAAAAGAAGAATTTGAAAGCTTATTGTTAAAGTTTACACAAACTGGAAATGTTGCTTATCCAAATAACTAAAGAACAAAAAAATGCATTAACACCAGATAATCAGATGACATTTCTGTTAAAGGTTGTAGAAAATCATAAAGTATCAGAGCGGCATAAGTCGTTCAACGAATTCTGACCGCAAACAAAATGCATCGATACCATATTCAAAGGATGCAAGAGTTTTATATATATATATATATATATATATATATATATATATATATATATATATATATACAGGGTCCGGCAACAAGAACGCCTTCTTCTATATCTTCCGTTTTATATCAGCTAGATTAATAAAATTTGGAATGCAGTTATAGTTTAGTTGTGTGCGTATTTTAAAATTATTCGCGCGAATACAGGTTGTTTATTTAAAGAGGACCAAATTATTATAACAAAATTTAAATGGAACACCCGGTATATTATTACTTTTTTGAATTCTACACATTGTTCCTAACAAATTCGCAATATATTTACCTATCCCTAAATATAGCCGTCTTTGAGTTATTTCGATTTTTCTAAAAAAAATTGGTTTGAAAATTTACCTCCTTAACTGTTGAAAAATAAAAGTTATCTAATTAATATGAGAATAAGTACACAGATAGAGCTTCCTTTTAATGTGAAGAAAATGACAATACAGGGTGCTTATAATTGACTAGTAAAAGTGTACTTTTTTAAATAAAACACCCTGTATACTATTATATTTTTGGTTTCTACATATTAACCCTTATCAGTTCATCATACAACTCCCTATCCCTAAATATAGCCGTTTCCGTATTATTTTCAATTTTTCAAAATGTATAAGATTATTGAGACATTTTTAAATCTATGGCCTCGTATAGATAAAAAAGAACATCATAAAACAATTGTATTATACATTAAAAAACGCAACAGAAATTAATAAATTATGATAGAAGACTAATTACAATTTTTGTACTGGAGGCATTGCATGTTAACAAGAATTTGACAAATATTTACTTCAATTTCAAGTAATATTCTAAAATCAAGTGTGCTTCTTATAAAAATTGAATGTTTGACGTAAATAAATAAAACTGTAGTTAACCATTTACGAGTGTTATTGTTAGTAATCAAGATTTTTATAAAATGAATTTTACGCAAAATGAGTTAGTTGATATGATATTCGTGTTGGGTGCTGCAGAAAGAAACTGTTTATTGGCCAGCAGAATTTATGCTGAAAGATGTGCAGATAGAAGACATCCAAACACAAGATCGTTTCAGAAAGTTATGAGTAGATTTATTGCAACTTCATGTGCCAATTTCTCTAAACATGATGTTAAACCTTCTACAAACGAAGATAGTGAATTGAGGGTTCTTCTCGCCATCGAAGAGGATCATCACAGAAGCCAAAAAGACATAAGTGAAATAGTTGGTATAAGCGAGAGATCAGTAGGCCGTCTTTTAAAGAAGGATCGCATACATCCCTATCATATTCAGTTACACCAAGAATTGAGCGATGCAAACTTCGATCATCGAGTAAGATTTTGTAACTGGGCCAGAGAAAATATTATTCAAAACCCAAATTTTTTTTATAATATTTTATGGACAAACGAATCAACATTTCGTAAGGATGGATTTGTTAATACACACAATTTTCATTCTTATTCCTCAGAAAATCCACATTTATTAAGACAAGTTGATAATCAACATAAGTGGTCTTTAAGTGTCTGGGGTGCCATCGTTGGGGATTATGTCATCGGTCCATTCTTTTTTGATGGACACTTGAATGGTGATAAGTACCTTAACTTATTGCGTAACGATTTACCGGGCTGATTAGAAAATATTACTCTTAATATTAGAGCCACAATGTGGTATCAACGCTCCTGCAGATCTAAGAGATTATCTCAACAGAGTGGACCTGTGAGGTGGCCAGCTAGGTCCCCTGATCTGACAAGAATAGATTTCTTTTTATAGGGATACATAAAAAGTATTGTCTATAGGGAACCACTGCCGAAGATATGCGTAATCGTATAACACAGGCTTTTCATAGCATTACTCCTGAGTTGTTGCGTAGGGTTGAACAATCTTTTAAAGATCGACTTCAGGTCTGCACCCGAGAAAACGGACAACATTTTGAACAATTCTTATGAATCATTATCGCTAATGATTAGTGTTAAATTATTATTTTTTTTATTTTATTAGTTTGGTATTTTTAGAAATAATTTTAATTATAGTGTATTAGTTTCTGTTGCGTTTCCTAATTTGCAATACAATTGTTTTCCACTGTTTTTTTTTCTATTTATACGAGGCCATGGATTTAAAAAAATGTTACAATAATCTTATACATTTTGAAAAATTGAAAATAATTCGGAAACGGCCATATTTAGGGATAGGGAATTGTATATCGAATTAATAAGTGTTAATATGTAGAAACCAAAAACGGCATAATATACAGGGGGTTCTATTTGAAAAAGTGAACTTTTACTAGTTGGAATAATGTCTGAATGCAAGTCAATAAATTGTAAACACCCTGTATGCAATTATGACAGTTTCTTTGCATTATAAGAAAGCTCTATCTGTGTACTTGTTCTGATATAAATTAGATAACTTTTGTTTTTCAACAAATAGGGAAATATATTGCGAATTTCTTAGGAACAATGTGTAGAATTCAAAAAAGTAATAATATACAGGGTGTTTTATTTAGATTTTTTTTTTATTATAGTTTGGTCATCTTTAAATAAACAACCTGTATACACGTGAATAATTTTAAAATATGCACACAACTAAACTATAACCCTATGCCAACTTTTATTAATCTAGCTTATATGAAACGGAAGATATAGAAGAAGGCGCTCTTGTTGTCGGACCCTGTATATATATATATATATATATATATATATATATATATATATATATATATATATATATATATAGAGGTGGTCCATTTGTGCGAGGAAGTCCAATCTATCGTGAAATATACCCTATGTAAAAAATGTTTCAAATAGAAGTTGTAGCAATTGCAGTATTGCACATTTTTTAAATAGATTTCGGTACACAGGGTGCTCTGATTAGTCGAGACACTTTAACAAGATATTTTTTTAAATGGCATCGGTAGTATGTTTTTACATTATCGAACTCACCAAAGCGATCTACATGCGTCACTATATTTTCCCGAGAAAATTTTGCCGTGTTGCCAAGTTAATGCCAAAAATCGCTTCCTCATAAATAAATACATAACAGTTTACTAACAACATTCTTAAGCAATATGTTTGTATAGTTCCAAAGACAAAGAGTGTATAAAATGTATGGGACAAGATAAAATGTGGTTTCATACACAGGGTGTTTATTATGAAGGCACAAAATCATCACATCTTAACGGTCCAAAACTTAATTTTTTTAAATAAACACCCAGTATATTATTCCATGCTTTTGTGAAGCTACTATATGCCTTCAATTTATGTATACACTACATGATCTCTACAAGTAAGTAGTTCATGAGAAATTATCCGTTTAATGAAAATTTTACGCTTACACAATTTCATATCCCCGAATGGAATGCCTTGTATGTTGTAGGTATAACATTCCATAGTTTATAAAATTTCTAAATTCACTTGATCTATCTTAATACCTCTAAAACGACGTAGCAGTGATTACATTTGCCTCACAATGTACAGGGTAAGTGTAATCAGAGAGAATGTGGTAAATGTAATCATTGATTACAATTGACCAAGCCTCACATTTTAATCTTGTTAATTCGTGCATTACTTTTTTTAGTGTAAAATCTTTATTGAAAAAGTGTCAGTTAAATTGAAAATTTATTTTAAACTATTTTATTACAATTATTAGGTGAATAATGACAATTCGCTAAAGAAACGATATAGAACAATCACTTTATTAAGTGCTCAAAATGGCCACCATTTCCTTCTAAACAATAAAGCACTCGATCGTTAAATGCTCCGCTATCATGCTGTTGTCGATACTTCGGAAAGCTTCTCTTATCCGTTGTTTCATATCTTCTCTTGTCGTGGTAGGTGTTTTGTAAACTTCACTTTTAATGTAATCCCACAAAAGGAAATCTACTTTCGCTAATCCTGGGCAACGTGGTGGCCATTTAACTGGACCTGCTCTGCCTATTCACTTGCCAGGAAACCTATTATTTAAAAATGTGTTGACTAAAACGGTGTTATGACCTGGATATCCATTATGTAAGAACCACATTCTTTTCTTGACTGGATTGGGCAAATGTATTAACTGGGGTAATTGATTTTGCAAAAAATCCAACTAAATTTCTACAGTTACCTTCACACATCAAGAAAAAACGGCTCTATTACATATTTTCCGGTGATTCCACCCCAAGGACTACCTTGTCTGACTAATAATGCTTATGGAATGTGGTTGTTTGGTAGAATAATAATGGAAATTATGTCTGTTGACAAACTCATTTTTGTGAAATTTCGATTCGTCACCAAATAAAACACCACCCAAAAAGTACCTGTTTCGTTCAATTTTTTCTGAAGCCCATTCACAAAAGCTTATTCTCCTTTTCAAAATCATTGCATCCTTTGAATGTGGTATGGATGCATTTCGTTTGTGCTCAGAATTTGTACGATTTATACCACTCTTATTTTCTACAACCTTCAACAAAATCGTCATCTGGTTATCTGGTGTTAATGCAATTTTTTGTTCTTTCGCTATTTGGATAAGCAACATTTCCAGTTTCTTAACAATAAACTTTCAAATTCTTCTTCTCTGGGCTGCCTTCTCAGTGGATATTTTTGATGGTATAATCTGGAGGTCTATAAATAATTTATGTGACTTTCACACAAAACAAAAATCATATCTATCAACTCTTAAAATTCATTTTCGCAATGTATTTTACATAAAGTGCATGAGACGCTAAGCTATTTATTCTTGGCAGTAACAGAAATAAATAACTCTCGATACAATAATAATGATGATTACAATAGCTAATTGTATAGCTTTAGGATTAATCCTGATTGTTTATGTATTTTAATAGAGGTTGATCATGGCTCCACCTAGTGGTATATATTAAAAAGTAGATTAGAGGTTGATCACGTCTTCACCTGGTGGTATATTTTTTAAAATAAGTAGTCATATAGGGCCGGTTCTGACTCACGGTATACGAATTTTCCATTGAAGGTCAAGTCAGTTAATCTGTCGCGTACGTGCGTAATCCTTCGCTAATCATATAGGGCCGATCCTGACTCACATGGCTAGCATATAGAGCCGATCCTGGCTCACGCGGGAATTGCAATAAGTGTGTGAATGAGAGAGAGGATGTGTGAATGTCCAAGGTCACTGCTCTTCAGCTCTTTCAAGGTCAAACTTTTGGAGAGAAATTTAAATTGTTGAGCGAAAAATGGAAAGCTAAATATTACAAGATCATCATATTCTTAGCAATCTAAAAATAGAATTTTCAAGGTTAAAGATCATTGACCTGCGGTACATTTCTTACAAATCAAGAAGTAACTAAATTGAGTCAAGGTTAATAAGTCAATAAACTAAAAGTAGGTCAAGGCGGGGGGTCATCATCATCATATTACAATTCTTAGAAATCTAAAAATAGAGTTTTCAGGCAAACAAGAAGTAGTTTTCAAGTGAAAATATATCATATTACATTTCTCAGACATATAAAAATACATGGAAACCAGAAGAGTGCCAGGCTGTTGTATATGTTAATAAGTAGATCAAGGTGAAATGACTAAATTGAGTCAAGGTCAAGAGTCTAAACTAAAAGTAGGTCAAGGTGAGTGTTTAACAAGTTGCGATAGGTACTCAAGGACACATTTTTCTTATATAAACTGCAACGAGCTGTGTGTGTTGAGATCAGTCAGTTAGCAACTTGTAAACATGGAATTAGCAGGGTTAAACCAAAGCACCTATTGCAAATCCTTTAAAAATGCGTGCGATATCGAGATATCGAGAAGGTATAAAGTGACGAATATAGATATAATTAATACTAAGCACGGTGAACGTATAGTGATGGAAATGGATGATTTTAAATGTGTTTTACCTCAACGCTTTTATGAGTATTTTAACGAAGAAACACGAATTGAAGAATTTAACACGCTACTTAACACAAATGATGTGCTCATAAGTAGTTTGGGTGCAGTCGGAAAACAACAAGCACCATTGTTTGTTTTCAATAGTGACGCTAGAACCCCACCATACGTAAATTATGAATGAACCAATTGAAGATGTTATAAATGCTGAGTATAATATTAATTCACATAACACTGTATGCTTAATCGAAAAATATTGTATTATCATCATGCTTATCTAATGTATAGCATTTACTAAATAAAGAAAATATTAATAACTATGGTTTTTTTTGTGTTAGATATTTTAAATCTGGAAAATGGAGACACAAAATTCCTTATAATTGTAAAGACATCTCATTGATTATAAATGAGCACAGGTCAAAAACTGGAATCAGTTTCCCCAGTACAGATAGCCGTTTCCCCAACAGCTCAAAACAGGTTCTTCAAGGTCAAAGTCTTTGTGTTTTAAAAATTATAAATTTGTTTAGTGTAAGACGCTCGATCATCATTTTCGCTTATCCATAAAATTTATATGAACTTGATATTTCAGTTAAAAATTATTAGCGCTAGACATTTATTTATAGCACTCGTTTTCTGAAAGTCTGAGAGGTTCTTGTATTGGGTAAGTTCTTCAAGGTCAAAATTTATTGGTATCATATTACAATTCATACAAATCAATTTTCAAGGTCAAGGTTTATTGACATGCAGAAGGTATCATGTTACAGTTATTATGTTAGACTCTTCTAGGTTCTTAGAAATAGCAAAATTAGCATTCTTAACCAATGACTCATGTAACTGGCTTTGCGCATGCGTAGGTCAAGGTGAGTATTGTCGGACTTTGTGCATGCTTGGTATTGCTCGGCTATCCTCGTGGAATTAACCCATCTATATAAGTTGAAATTTTATAACCAAATGTCATTCGCTTCGACATCATATTTTTCTAAAAAAAGTTATATGTAAAAGCACTGTTTCTTGCACAGTAAAATCGCTTACGTATTTACTATTGTAATAGCGTGTGTAAACCTACTCAGAAAATCAGTTCTATTTGTTTAAATGTAGCATGCTGAAATACTGCACGATTGCCTAGTTACATACAACGCGCTAACGAAGGCAGTCAGACAAATATAGAAAAGTAATGGTTGTTATAATTGATATGCAAGGATTCAAAACAGCAAGAAATATATTTACACCTAAGGAACTAGATATATATATATATATATATATATATATATATATATATATATATATATATATATATATATATATATATATATATAGGAGAAAAAGTTACTAATTATGTATTCAGACCTCCATTTCCATGGCGCACCTTGGATAGTAAATTTCAAAAACCAGCTAACTGGTTAATTCACAACGACCACTTTATGAAGTGGGAATATGGATATACCTCTCCACATCTATTCCTCGTATACGTGTTGATTTCATATCGGCAACGGATGAGGTGTACGTTAAAGGACGAGAGAAAGCCGATTATATTCAAAAAATTTTAAAACAACGTATTACGGTGTTTGAAAAACAACCTACTTTACCCAAACTTAATGCATGGTGTTTTTCATACACAAAACACTTGGCACTGCGCTTTGGCTCATGTATATCATTTATATGAAGAAATTGTAATGAAATTCTAATAAATAAATATTTATTAACTAACATCTGTATACATATCTTATTCACATGTATTGCCTCAGCGCTTTTATGAGTATTTCAAAGATGAAAATTGAATTGAAGACGCTGCTAAACACACACGCGCGCGCACACAACACGCGCGCGTACACACACACAAAGGATGTGTTTATGAGTAGTTTAGATGCAGTCGAAAAACAAGAAACTTAACATTTTGTTAGCGGTAGTAGTGCCCTCAACCATATGTAAATTGCACACGTGTCAAATAGTTGCTTTAGAAGAAGAGGAAATATTACAGGAATCCGTTTCCCAAATACAGACAACCGTTGACTAAGGAGGTGCTGAAATAGCTTGTATTGGCTAAATTGAGTCAAGCACTTCAAGGTCAAAATTTATTGGTATCATATTACAATTCCTAGAAACCTAAAAATAGAATTTTCAAGGTCAACGTTTATTGACCTGCAGGAATATCATATTACAATCCTTAGAAATCAGTTTTCAAGGTCTTCAGGAGATATATCACAATTCTTAGAAATCAATTTTCAAGGTCAACGTTTATTGACTGGTAGAAATTACAATTCTTAGAAATCTAAACATAGAATCAGTTCATGGTGTTAAGTATAGTATTAATTCACATAACACTGTGCTTAATGGAATTATTGTATTACCATAATGCTTATCTAATGTATAGCATTTACTGAATAAAGAAATATTAGTAACCATGATTTGTGTTCTTTTTATCTTGATTTAAACTGTCTCGGCCGTCAGGATTTGGTACTACTCTGCTAACCAGAGTCTGATCTGTCTCAGAATGGGTTTCCTAAAGAACTGAATCCCTTTCCCAAATACAGATAGCTGTAATTCTTAGAAACAAGAAAAAATGATTAGGGTTATTGAGAGAGAGAAAGCCGTTATAATACTCTCTTGCTAAACCAGACAACACCGCACGTCCTTGAGACATGACAACACTGTAAGTGTGAGATAGCATTCTTCCAATAACTAATCTTCAATCAGGCGGCTCTAATGAAATTGACATTTTGACATAGGTAAACGTCTAGGTGGTTAGTCATTAGGTTTATAAATTATACGTATAAGTAGGTACTACCTGTTTTTGAGCTGATTTGGTCTGTTTCTGGAAAAACAGGTATCTGTTTTTTGAGCTGTTTTGACCTGTTTCCGGAAAAAAGTTACCCCTTTTGAAATCGAAGCTGCTTAATTTTTTTCTATTCATCTCATACAGCTCTAAATCTAGATTTAGGAAAACCTGTATTGGGAGGCTTTTATGGACATGAAAACAAGGTATCCCGATGTAGAAAAAGTGCTTCGCTCCAAGAATAATAAGTTATTCATAAAATGGTGGGGATTGGATTAAAGATCATAGATCAATCAGGACGATATTGTTTTATAACATTTAGCTTGTAATTACTTATATAACATAGGAATAGCTTGTATCAAAGGATGAAATAAAACACTGGATGACCATATTCCTGAATGTGGCCCACACGTCCATCCCAAGCATGAATTTGAATTTGTTTCCCCTTGATTGATGTTGTCCAGTATCCAGTAATAGATTTTGTGGTGCTCATCGTTTTCTCACGGTTGAAACTTATAGATGATATTTTTTTCTAGTAATATTTCAAACTTGTAATTAGCATATGCTGCTTTCTCAATACATTCAGTTATAATCAATAAAGTGTCTTTATAAGCAGATTTAATATTTTCTAACCTCAATTTAACATTTGCTGAATCATCAACCCATAATAAATTGTATACATACATTAAGCGGTATGTCACCAAGTAAATTCATATCATCTAAGATCTGTCTTCTTCATGAAAAGTTAATGAATTGTAACCCTAATCGGTACACAATTTCATAAAACTCTTAATGGTATTAAATTATAAGTTTTTGTTATGAACGAATAAGTTCAAAGGTAAATATGTAATTAAAAATTATTATTAATTTTATTAAATACATAAATGAAAAGTTTACCTCGCGTAGGATTTGAACCTACGACCTGTACTTTGATAGAGTACCGAACTAACCAGCTGCGCCATCGAGATTCAAGCCCCAATAGATGTAAATTTTGTCTTTGTGTATGTAGAACTGATCTAAATTCTAAATATAATCAGATTACAATCAAATTACTTATATTAATGGAATGAGAGCCTGTAATATCGCTATGATTCACACATACCAAAGCAAGATGACTAATATCAAATTATAATATTATATTTACATATTAATATAATATATATTTACCTTTGAACTTATTCGTTCATAACAAAAACTTATAATTTAGTGTTAGTCAAGTTGCTTTGGTATGTGTGAATTTACATCCATTGGGCTTAAATCTCGATGGCGCAGTTGGTTAGTGCAGTACTCTAGCAAAGTACAGGTCGTAGGTTCAAATGCTACTCGAGGTAAACTTTTTATTTATGTATTTAATAAAATTAATAATAATCTTTAATGATATTGTCTAATTTAACTTTTTTTTCAAATAATATCTTAATAATAATTTCATTTGTACACTTTGAATTTATAGCACGTCAGTTAAAACACTCATCAGGAATAACGATATATTGTAGTATACTCAGTACAAATAAATAGCTTTCAGGGGAGGACTTTCCCATCAAAGAACGCTTCAGGTACTTTCTATAGATTTCGTCACTACTGTACCATAATTCTTCCTGCAATTTGTTTTCATGACTGCTCATAATGATAAAATTGTTTAATGAAACTGAAGAGGAATAAAATTCTGTGTAAATTTAAATTCCCAAGGTATAGTGTCAGTGAAATTGAAATTTACTAATCGTTTATTATCGTAAGGATTAAGTATTACTTTATTCTGTTTGATTGTAAACACAGCATGTTTCTTTATCCTTATCAAATGTTGATATCGCCTTATTACGTTACCATCAAACAAAACATATTTATAATCATTTATCGTGATCTGATTAGCACTTGCATGGGTAAAACCCTTTGATTTTTGTACAACTTTTTCATCAACAGTGTAGGCATACACTGCACGAATGCCCACAAATTCCAATATAATTGCGCCATGATTTTCATCTTACATTAAGCCGGGACTTTTTTATTTAGTAATGGAATTCCGAAGATATTCTCAGGACTATAATCAGATGTATCAATGTCTTCTTTAATGCATTCATAGATATCAGGAACTGAAAAGGCGCATATGAGACTATCCGTATCTGTGTACAAGGGCTTGGTATTATTAGGAAACTTGGGTAGCGTGTAACCGAAATGAAAATTGTATGAAAAATTTCTAAAACAGTAAATCCTGCATATATAGGTTTATTTAAATATACATTTAGCTTATTCATTTGAATGATAAGCATACCATTATGAAATATTGTACAACTATGAAAATTTGGTTTTGCTATGTAAGCACGAGCACCATAGCGACCCTCCTATTTCGTTGCTAAACGTATATCCTTATGTTTACGTACATTTTCCATCAGCTTCCCAAAAACACTATTAATCATTAATTTATAAAAAATTTTATCAAATTCGTTTTGAGATTGCTGACGCATGGTGGTAATTAAATCGATATGTTTTTTAACCAAGGGGACTGTTTAAAACGTAATATACGGTGTACTTTTAACATCTTTAATCCATATTTTAAATATACTTTCAAATTGCTGTAATGAATTACATAATTACGTTTTGAATACAATGTAAGTAATCATTTTTTCACTTTGGAATCAGGTATGGGTGGAATCATATGTTTGGGAGCCAATAGTAGATCACTGTGACTCTCATGCAATTCTATGGGGTAGTCTAAATCACACTCGATTATATACCCAATTTCAAAATCATCAGGATGGTTTATTAAATCCTAAGCTTCAAAATTAGCTTCATCCACAAAAGAAAAATCGCTAAATGGTAAAAATTCTGACATGGCTGCCCCATATAAGTTATTTACGTCGTAGTACATTAAATACACACTTTCGGAAGTGAGATCAAATTTTTCTCCCATGTACTTATTGTTAGATTTCGCATACCGATTAGAGCATTGAGCTACACCTAATTGCTCTTTCAATAAACATTAGCGTGTCAATGTCTGTAAATAGTTTTTTGCCTGCGTAATTTTAAGCATAGGATCGAATGCTAAACCGGGGGCTGTATAATAGTGCAGAGGATCAAGTTTGTAAGTACTTAAACAAGTTTTTGTCGAAAATTTTCGAAAATGTCAACTAAACGTACAATATCTGTTTTTAGATACAAATCTAAGTATTCCCCTAACGATTTAATATTAAATCCACCAAACATTAACGGCATGTGCAAAACTCGCATCATTAATTCTCTCATTAGTAAGATGACTGAAAAACGCTTCCTTGGGAGGTAGCCTGGTCTCGCTTAATTTATCCCAAGTACCAATATATTCATAAGGTCACACACCTTTGTGAACTAGCAGTGAAAATTCCTCATCATTGTTACAATTAGTGCGGGTAATCATTTTTTTACTATTTTCGAAACCGTCTGACAACTTTTCAATACTACTACTCATAAATCTGAAAGAGTCAATAAATCCAAACCTAATTTTAGTGCTTTCTATTACTTTCGTAAAGGAGATATATTTTTCTTTGTTAATGGGCAACAATGAAATCGAGCCGGGAACAGTACCCAATTCTGTAATAAAGAAATTATAACCACAACCTGGCAAATTATGAAATACGACCGGTAGAATGAGGGGGTCTTTACAGTTTAGGTTACAATTCTGATGTGATGCCCCTCGAAATGCTCCTATAAAATGGTTATGGTTTCATATCATATGCAGTAAATGGTTTTCCGCAAATGTGACAAACTATGGCGCTTTCAAATTTCTCAACCTGAGTGGGGCTTAAAGAGTCTATAGGAATTATTTTACTGATTGCTTCGGTAGTCAAATGCTCAATACTTTAAAGTTCTTTAACAAACCATTGAATCCAATCATTTCATCTTTAAAGTCTAAATCGTGATAAAGAATTATTGTATGAACACTTCAAGTAGTAAAGGGTATATGTTTGGAGTGAAATAGAGTATTACTTTCTATATCTGTTAAATTTGTACTCTTTTCTAAAATACTTTCATAATCTGCATAAATTACAAACGGCACATTTTCCTGGAATGCGAAATTTTTGAACTGCAGAAACATTTCTGCTTTGGTAGGTAGCTTGACAGTTTATCGATTAAGTTGATGACAGTGAGTGATGTGTTTTTGTAGAAGGTGATCCGAAGAAAAGTGGTTCAAACATCGATAACAAATATATTTCTTGTGCTCCCTATTCGATAGTTATTTAGAAAGAGAGCTGATATATTTTTAATCCACGCGAAATGATAAACAGTATTATTATTTTTTGTATTAATCATCCGCAGCTTGATAAATAGCGAAAAGTACTAAAAGATTTATAACCTCGCTGACACTATTTTGATTTACACTTAATACAAATGGTGATATACTTTTCCCTCGAATACAAAACAAATTAATAGAGAGCTTGTTTAATTTTTCAAATTTTTTTATATCATCTAGTTTGATGGAAAAGGGAATTGAATTATAATTCAAAACATCTCTAAAATGAGGATAACTGTGAACTCTTCCGGTATTACGTTTCGCGGGATATAACGCTGAAACTACAGCCCACAGGAACACTCGTCGTCATTTTTAACATTCACTACCGCATGGTTTAGTGCTATGAATTAGGGAACTTTAACGTAAGTTGAAAGACCACCTCTAAATGAAAAATAGCTATTAATATTCACCTTTAAATGTAACACTTCGTGTAATGCCCAACCAGAGTCCCTTTCGGAAAACTCCTATAAATTTTTTGTAGTTTATAAAAAAAATTTTCATTATACCACTCACGCAAATGTGTCGCAATATCGATGACATAATTTTTTTTTGCAAAAGTCTTCAACTCGATAACATGATTTTGAGGGTGCATAAAATTGCAGACCAAAAGGACATTTACCTTTAGCGTCGTTTGCCTTAGCATTACTTTAACCTTTCGTGCAAAACAATTGTATGCATTTTGTAAAAAAATAAGAGGGTCCTTGATATTTGCTATATTGACTATAATCCTGTAACCTACCATTAAAACATGAATCTAGAGAGTACCAACATAATTTGCGTGTACGCTTTTTAGTGACATTGACAATTCTACTACCTGTTTTCTCTGAAGCGTTCTTTATCTGTTTAAGTCTTGCAAGATAACACTTGAACAATGATAAATTACTTTCGAGTTTAAGCAAATTTTCACTTGCTTCTAAATAAATTTTATTATGAATTATATCATGCAACAGCTTAATATTAGTGTTAATTATACGGATGTGCTTTACAAATCCATGTTTGGTTTTCAACAATGGAATAATACTTTTTGTTAAATTAACAATATCACTACTACTTGGTATACTCTTACTCATAATTACCTTCAAAACTGTATCCAACAAATGTAAAAAATATGAAGCACACACTGCCGATTATGCAGTAATGGACGTGTAGCAAATATTTTACTTATTATTACTGATATGTAAAAATGAAGGAACTATGGAAGTACTTTAGGTTTCCAATTACAATTCTAGTCACGAGTACAGTGTACTGACTGGTATAAAACTCATCTACCTGCTTATATAGTCATGTAAACCGACATTCAAGGTCTAATATATATGACCTTGAAAATTCTATTTTTAGATTTAAACCCATTGCGGTTCAGACATTACACGTTGTAGCGTTATCTATTAACCCTGCTGACATCAACACTTCCCATGTCTTATGCTGCGTCACCTTTACCTGCAGAGGTCAGTAACCACTTCCACTTTTTGTCACTTCCGTTAACGTTAACAGATTTACATATATATACATATATATATATATATATATATATATATATATATATATATATATATATATATATATATATATATATATATATATATATATATAATATATATATATATATATATATATATATATATATATATATATATATATATATTATATATTTAATCAACGAGGAATTCAAAAATGTAATAACATATACGTTGTTCTATTTCAAATAACGAAGTTGTCATGAGTTTCTGGTACAACCGGACGTTCGCCATTTCTGAAAATGGTTTTAAAATGTGTAGTTTATGACTGTGAACAACTTCTATATAAGACATTTTTTCGTATTTGTAATAGTAAGGCAGTTATGGAGCAATCCCGCTTAAGTGGGCCACCTATATATATATATATATATATATATATATATATATATATATATATATATATATATATATATTATATTCATGGCAATATATAATTTGTTATATAACATATGTATATGATAAAATTCGAAAATGTCAAAGTACCTGCCTATTTGATAAAAATAAAAAGAATAAGACTTCAATTAAATTGACAATTTCTGAAAAAATAATAGTTTTAGAGGTCATAATTATTAAAACTGATCAAAGGGATTTAGGAATTTTAGAAATCATGGAATTAGAAATTAGAAAATATGAAACTGCGTAAGAGTAAAATTTTCATTATGGAACATAACAGTTTTAGAGGTTATAGTTATTAAGATAGATCAAATGGATTTAGAAATTTTATAAACTATGGAATGTTATGCCTACGGGGTGTTCCAGTGGAAAAAAGGAATTGTACATGCGTAAAATTTTCATTAAACGGATAATTTCTCAAAAAATACCAGTTGTACAGACTACACGGTGTAGACATAAATTGAAGGGATTTAGTAGCTTTACAAAAGCATGGAACAATATACAGCGTGTTCCATTAAAAAAAATTGAGTTTTGACCAGTTAATGTAATGATTTTGTGCCTTCATAATAAACACTCTGTGTAGGAAAAAACATTTTCTTTTATCCCGTACGTTTTATACACTCTTTTTGTCTTTGTAACTATACGAACATTTTCTTAAGATGTTATTAGTAAACTGTTATGGAATTTATTTATGATGAAGCTATTTTCAGTAAATTTTCATATCTTTGGAAATAACTTGGCAACGCGGCACAATCTTCTCGAGAAAATATAGTGACGTATGTAGATCGCTATGGTGATTTTGACAATGTAAAAACATACTACCGGTGCCATTTAAAAAATACCTTGTTAAAATGCCTCGACTAATCGAAGCACCCTGTATACCTGAAACTATTTTACAAATGTGTAATATTGCAATTGCTACAACTTCTATTTCAAAATTTTTTTACATATGGTATATTTCACGATATATTGGATTTCCTCGCACTAATGGACCGCCCTATAGATACATACATATGTATATATCAAAATTGTTCAGTTTTTTAAAGTAAAATTCAGATATATGTATATATATATATATATATATATATATATATATATATATATATATATATATATATATACAGGGTGGAGTAATAGTGTGACTTCCTTATTTTACGAAATTACAAAAAAACTGTTGATATAAAAGTTATACGTGAACATGCGGTCTACATTTTAAAAACATTTTTTACCATTAGGGTGTTGCATAAAGACGGACCAAAAATTTATTAATTTTATTTAACGGGGCACTCCATATATTACTGCATATTTGTATTCCTCGTAAAATATTCTCCATGGTAGGGTAAGTAGCTTTAAATTATACTCATTTCCTATAGTTTTGGCGGAATACTAATTTCTTTAGTACATTTGCAAAAAAAAACATCCTACGTCTATTGCTAGTTTAATTTAAATCTGTTAATACACTCTGTAATATAGACCTTTACCTAATTAAATGTTCAAGGTGCCATTTTCTTGTATACAAAGTTCAAGACGCCTCTCAAAAGCATTACTTACATTTCGACACATTTCAACAATTATACTGCGAAAACAATTTCTTATTAGAATTTTCATGTCTTCTCTTGAAGTCGGGGGTATTTTGTAAACTTTAACAAATCCCCATACAGAAAAATCCATTTTCGTCAAATCTGGGGACCTGGGCGGCCAAGCGATAGAACCTCCTTCCAATCCAACGGTGGTGGTATGTTGCAGTTAAGACATTGATGATCGAGCTTGTGTGATGAACCGTAGCCCTATCATGAAGAAACCACATTTCCTGTGGAAATTCAATTGCTCTTTGAACAAAGAGGCCAGGCAGATTATTCTGCAAAAAACCAACAAAACTCTAGCCTCCTTTGGTAGTCATCAGCATGTAATTCTTTAAGTAATTGTATATAGTTGGGATGCATTTTATTGACTTTTAGGACGCGCTGAACGGTTCTTCGATCAACATCGACCTTCTGCGATAGCCTTTGACTAATATGTGGGTTTTTATTCACTACGAAGATACTATTTATTTGGTTTTTGTGTATTAACTTCGTTGTATGCACACTACCAGTCCTCTCAAAACGTTCCATAAGCCTTTCAAATGCCCTTCTCTCCGGATTTCGTTCCTGATACAATATCTTAGCCAATAGTGCATTTTTGTCACTAGCACCCAACACGAAAATCATGTCAATCATCACGGATTGTGAAAAGTTCATATTTAAATTTATTACAACATTATTACAAGTGATAGCTAAATCAATAAATAATAAATTTGACAATGGATTTCATGAAAAACTAGAAAAACAAATTATTATCAATAGACGTAGTATGTTTTTTTTTTTTTGCAAATGTATTAAGGAAATGAGTATTCCGCCAAAACTAAGAAAAATGAGTATAATGATACCTTAACAAAGTGGAAGAAGATTAAAATCTCAACTATATAGGATATCTAAATACAGGGTGTCCCATTAAAAATTCCATAATAAATATATATATATATATATATATAATATATATATATATATTTAATATATATATATATATATATATATATATATACTATATATATATATATATATATATATATATATCCGATATCCGTTATTAAAGGAGATATCAATAAAAATTATTTTCGTATTTACAGGGTGTTACATATTACCAGGGTGAACCAAACATACTTTTTTTTAAATGGGACACCCTATATATTATTTCAAATTTAGATTAAGCTCATCTCCGCCATACTTCCAATATAGGGTTCTCATTTCAACGTTCTGTATACCCTAGACAGAACAACCTAACAATAAGTTTTTCCAGGCATAACTTTTTGACATTGGTACAGTGTTACGAGAAAGTGTTGTTTCTTTATTAGTGCACCAATTGAATATAGAGTGAGCCAAAACTCGAACACATGATTTTGTCAATTTTGTCTTTTATTTTAAAAAGTGAAAATACACTTTATGTTCGTTCATTTTTATTAAGCACTCCCTATAGCTAAAATCGTTCTTTTCTGAGATATTTTCAATTTAATAACAGAAAGAGATTTTTTTTTTAAATTTATATCATAATATGTTAGCCGTGAACAAATAAAAGTGTGACAAATTATTATAAAAAAATCAAAAAACATCGGTTATTAAAACAAAATTCTTATAAAACAAATTAGTTTCATAATAAATGTTCAAAATGTCCACCGAAAACCTAAATACAGCATTGCAGTCGATCTTCAAATTCTCGACTGACATTTTCTTTCACTTTCTCGTAACAATG
Source organism: Vesta saturnalis (assembly GCA_036346205.1). NCBI lineage: Eukaryota > Metazoa > Arthropoda > Insecta > Coleoptera > Lampyridae > Vesta > Vesta saturnalis. The sequence goes on along the minus strand of JARFJB010000408.1, from coordinate 175,223 downwards.
TACCAATCTCAAAAAGTTATGCCTGGAAAAAATTATTGTTAGGTTGTTCTGTCTAGGGTATACAGGACGTTGAAATGAGAATGATTTTCGTGTACAATTGACCATAACTTTTGAAATACTCCGTATAACGTAATGTAACACCCTGTAAATACAAAAATAATTATATAATGTGAAGTTTGAAGTTGCCTATAATTTTAGTAAACAACTTTTTTTGATATCTTCT
>JARFJB010000408.1:72500-170000 GCA_036346205.1 Vesta saturnalis | reverse complement strand
CATGGGAGTCGTTACTTTAAGTCACTTGTCTAACAACTGCATAGCTGTATCTATGGTCACCTTTGGGAACACCTCACTGGCAATCATCGGATTTTATTGTTCACCAAGTGAGGATGTTCATATTCATTTACATCATCTCGACTACGTCTTGGACGAGTGGAAGGGTTATAAGGTCCTAATTGCAGGCGACTTCAATGAAAAATCGCCGCTACGGCACTCCCCGGCGATTGACGCACGGGGCTCCCTTGTGGAAAACCTCGTTGCGGGGCGCGACCTGTGTGTTACTTACTTGATCAACCACATACGTATTCGAACCATCTCGGCGCGACGCACTTCGATATGACCCTTACTTCATTCCCTTTGGCGCTCAAGGTTACTGACTGGCAAGTGGTGGTGGATAAAAATGAAAGTGACTACCGACAGATACGCTTCGATATAGCAGTTTATAATCCAATTAAAAGTCCTTTGCCTACTATCCTCGACTTCAAACACCTCGACCCATCCAGACTCAACGCAGCCTGCAAGCATTATATCCCGTTTATCTTCCCCGTGGCGCAACGTGGCACGATCCATATTCTGTAGACTCCGTCATTGGCAGGCTGTCAGAGCTGATCCGGCATAGGGGCCGGGTGTGTCTAAAAAGGATTATCCTTACTGCTCGAGCCGGTACCTTCGCTGGTGGTGTGGGCAGATTAAAGAAAGTAGTGCGCATCACACGGCGTCGTTACCAAAGAGCCTCTGCAGAGCTAAAAACTCGGCTCGCCTTCTATAAGGGAGCATTAAAAAGATATAAGGTGGCAGTGATGAAAGCAAAATTTGGCTCATAGCAACGATTTGTCGAGCCCGGCCTGGCGGCAAACCCGTGGGGTGCGGTCTACCGAATATCCTCTCAAAAACAAGTTCCCGTTGATCCCTACTTCAATGTCCGCGACAGTAACAGATACACTGTTTCCGAACAGAATACTATGAATGTTTTGTTAAACATCCTTCTTTCCGACGACGATCTGACAACTGACCAACCCATTCACACCGAAATACGTTCCTGTCTTATAAATTTGGAGCCCAGCCAAGACTGAGTGGTCACACGTGAAGACTTGCTTGCCTTAGCGCCAAAGATCCCTAAGAACAAAGCTCCTGAACTGGACGAAATTCATGGTAACATACTTAGGACATTGCTAGAGACCCTTTCTGGCACACTCGTCGAATTATTTAATTATTGTAGAAAAATTGGATATTTTCCTGTCAGTTGGAAGACTGACATACTAATAACAATTCTAAAACCCGGTAAAAAGGATTCCACAGACGTAAATTCGTATAAACCGATAACGTTATTATTCGACTTTGGAAAGTTATTCAAAAGAGTCCTTGTCCAAAGACTATACAATTAAATCCATCCTAACCAGTACGGTTTTATCCCCGGACGTAAGACTACCTACTGCGTTACCCGAATAATTACAAATATTAAAACGAATACCCTCAGGTAAACCCTTTCAAAGGGTTGCCCACAAGGTCGGTCCTAGGACCGTGTTTATGGAATTTAGTCGCTGATTCTCTTCTCGGACAAGAACTGCCGGACTTCATGCACTATGCGGATGACATTGTCAACACAGTCACCGCAGACAATAGGCGTGACCTAGACGCTAGAGCTTCCTTGTGCCTCATCCGACTGACGACATGGATGGGTATCAATAAACTGACCATCTCAGTAGATAAGAAAAGGCATATGGTTTTTGGCCGAAAAGTACCCCGAAATGCAACCTTGTATCTATACAACCGGTCAGTCCGAAGGGATTTCTAGTTTAAGTATCTCGGACTGTACATAGATGACAAGCTATCGTTCGCCAAGCATTGCTCACACATAGTCGAAACAGGTGAAATTTTACTTCATCTACTTTACAAATACTCGCGCCTCAAATGAAATCTGCCCAAAACGTCCGTACAGTTCATGCTTAACTGTGCAATGCTTCCCACGCTAACCTACGGCTTGCACATGTGGTACGACAGACCCAGACATTCTCACGTGGTCAGGAAGCTGGCCACGCTACAGTCCCTGTTGCTAAGAACCTACCTTGTACCAGTACCCGGTGACTCCTTGTGCGCGATTGCCAAACATCCCCCGCCTCATCTTTTACTGTAGGAAATTGACTGCACTGCATACCTACGCAGGACTGGCACCTGCACCCTTTTGGATAGCCTATTTCTTCCTTTTCAGTCGCTCGCGTCTTTGGTCTTGAGTGAATGGCAGCGGCTGCTGGATGCATCCGTGAAAGTACGCAACAACATATTCCATGACTCCCAATAGGCAACGTTGGCTTCATTAAAATCACGTACCAGGACGAGCGGCCATTCGCATACTTACCTCGCACGGAAGATTTGCATGTCATCGGAAGCGTATTGGCGTCCCCGATAATGACGTTCGTCCGTAATGTGGCCCATCGTATTCTTGCTTGTCAAGCATATGATGGTCCGAGGTCCTCTACAAGCCAGAGTTTTCCATTCCCAGATTCCCCTCAGACCATCCTACAACTCATATCGGATGATAATGACCTCAGTGTGTTTTCGTCATAGCGTGGGTATGCGCTATGAGAGACAAGGGTCAAACAATTTCGTATTGTTTTTATGACTAACTATTTATTTTGACATTCTAAAGTTTATTTGGCCCCGCTGTAGTAGTGAGTTACTCATGTTTAGTTTTTAACAAGTTATGCTTTATTTCAATTTTCAATTATTTAAACACATATTTAATTTTCCCCCTCTCCCTCTCCCTCTCCCTCTCCTCTCCCTCCTCACCTCTCCCTCTCAACCTCTCCTCTCCTCTCCCTCTCTCCCTCCTCCCTCTCCTCTCCCTCTCCTCTCCTCTCCCTCTCTCTCCCTCTCTCTCCCTCTCCTCTCCTCTCCCTCTCCCTCTCCTCTCCCTCTCCCTCTCCCTCTCCTCTCCCTCTCCCTCTCCCTCTCCCTCTCCCTCTCCTCTCCCTCTCCCTCTCCCTCTCCCTCTCTCCTCTCCCTCTCCTCTCCTTCTCCTCTCCCTCTCCTCTCCCTCTCCCTCTCCCTCTCCCTCTCCTCTCCCTCTCCCTCTCCCTCTCCCTCTCCCTCTCCTCTCCCTCCCTCTCCCTCTCCCTCTCCTCTCCCTCTCCCTCTCCCTCTCCCTCTCCCTCTCCCTCTCCCTCCCTCTCCTCTCCCTCTCCCTCTCCCTCTCCCTCTCCCTCTCCCTCTCCCTCCTCCCCTCTCCCTCTCCTCTCCCTCTCCTCTCCCTCTCCCTCTCCCTCTCTCCCTCTCCCTCTCCCTCTCCCTCTCCCTCTCCCTCTCCCTCTCCTCTCTCCTCTCCTCTCCTCTCCCTCTCCCTCTCCTCTCCCTCTCCTCTCCCTCTCCCTCTCCCTCCCTCTCCTCTCCCTCTCCTCTCCCTCTCCTCTCCCTCTCCCTCTCCCTCTCCCTCTCCCTCTCCCTCTCCCTCTCCCTCTCCCTCCCTCTCCTCTCTCTCTCCTCTCCCTCTCCTCTCCTCTCCCTCTCCTCTCCCTCTCCCTCTCCCTCTCCCTCTCCCTCTCCCTCCTCCCTCTCCCTCTCCCTCTCTCCTCTCTCCTCTCCCTCTCCCTCTCCCTCTCCCTCTTCTCTCTCTCTTCTCTTCTCCTCTCCTCTCCTCTCTCTCTCTCCTTCCCTCCTACAAGAATAAAGTAGAAAAATGGTAAAATCCTGTATTTTTAAATGAAACTCAGATTTTCAGTTGAGGGTCGCACAAAAGAGGCTGGCATGATAAATTTAAGCGAAGCGTTAAGGAGCCAATATGTGAACGAAATAGGTTTGTTGTAATTTAGTTATTACATTATAATTCCTAATAAAATAACTGTATTTTTTAGATTTATACTCGTAGTTATTCATGCAGGTAATGAGGATAGGTTTATTTCCGATGCTTCACTTTTGTTTTCTACAAAGTCACAAAGTGCAAGCTATCACGGATATATGTCAGGAGTTGTTTACAAAATGGTTTGAAAATAATTTAATTGAAAACTTCTACAAAAAATTCCAAAGAATTCATCTAATATGGAAGAAATATGTAATTTTCTATTAAAGCACAACATAGCTTATGAACCTAGCATGTCTAAAAAATAATTACTGCAATTAGTTGCAGATAATGCGATACCAAACGAGTACGAAATAGATGAAATAGCCCGCAAGTGTGGACACAGAGTATTACGGTTTTCACCATATCACTGTCAATTTAATCCGATTGAACTGGTGTGGGCAAACTGCAATGAACACTACAACAAAAATATGGGAAGACATAATTCCAAATTTAACGATGGCACCATGCAAAAGAAATACGGATGGAATCCTTTCAACGAATTGATGGGAGATATTGGCAGAAATGCATTAAACAAGCCGAAGTGTCTATGAAATTGAAAAACACTTTGAGGTTGTGCAACCATTAATTAAATCTGTTAACGATTCCACTTCTAAGAGTGACACTGATAGTGAATATTTTTTTAATTTAAATGTTTTAATTCCAATGTAATATAAAAATTTTAATTTTTACTGATTTATGTAAATTTCTTGTAGCAATATGAAATATATTTAAACTATGTGCTAAATTGAAATATTAAGCAACTATAACTTCGAACGACATTACACTGTACACACTTTCTTCTACAAGAATGAAATAATCACAAATGTATCGATATTTATGTTATCGTAAAGTATCTACAAGAATTATGTCGATTGCAAAGCAATAATTATGCTTCTAGAAGAGTTGTTTTAAATCTTGAGAATAACAAACTAATTGCAACTTTTATCAATTTTTCCACTTGAAATGATGGTATGTAATTATAATCAAACCATGTCCTAGATTATACACACTGTCGCAGCAAAATATTTTTGACTCTATCAATAAAATAAGTGGATATAAGGGATAATTTTTCTAGTTCAAAATATACTAAACGAAACTTTGCTGATTTAATGAAGACTTACGTCGCCTAAATCTTACTTCATGTAATTTTGAGAATGAGTCATACCCAACTTTATTTGAAGCAAACTATAGTGCAGTAGAATTCTCAAGCAAAGGCAAATTATTTTTGCTGAAATTTTTGACCTGCCAAAAATAAGAATATCACCGTTGAGTACTCGTATAAAGTATTGGTAACAATACACACAATAATAATAATGAATTTTTTTACACACCTTGTATATTATTTTTAGACAATTAAAATTTAAAACACTGAATTATACCATTATTTCTATACACGTTAATCATTACCAAAAATTTTCAAGCTATATCAAATTAAAAGTGTCAAGTAAAATGTGAATTAATGAAGTTAACAATTCAAAACGTGTTTTTGTTTATTCACTCTTAAATCAACAATCCAAACGCACGTTTCGTTGCAACACAATTTCTAGTACGTTAACTAATGGTATTAGTACTGGATATTTGCGGCATCTTTTAACTTATATCAACTTTATTTTCTTAATTAAAAACGATTCTATTCGATCATTCAAATAAAAACCAGAACGAAAATTCAGGCTAAAAGTGAAGTGAAGTTTAATTCTATAATTACTTTGAACAAACATTACACTTTATGCTATATCACATGTTCTCATTTTTAATTTTTTAAGCCTCCAAACAATTGTTATAATTGCTCACTTTTGAAAAACGTTTCAATAATACGCAAAAATTAATTATAACAACATTATGTTTTCTAAATAGTTTTTGTGTCAAGCGTTTTTTTCAAATTTGTGATACGAGTGATTTCATTTATGGCGTTATGCTTTAATTCCTACCCTTAAGATATTATGTGTAATAAAGTGTGTATTTTCACAACATTCTTCTTTAATCAAGCTTTTATTATCTACTTAATGTCTTATGGATGGATGTAACTTTAACTAATATTGTGTGATATTGATAATTTAGACTGAATGAAAACACGATCATTATTAAGAGGACAATTATCAACGCCATAGGCACAATTTTGGAAGATGAATTAATGTAATGTGGTCTATTACAATAACCCATCCTAGTGTTTCAACACCAAAAATTTTAGAAAACCTTTCAAATACAGACCTTACAAGCAGTTTGTTATCCATTGAATTTGAGGTCGTGGTAGTATTACAAGAGTTCTATTATATTTACTATTAAAAGGTGTGTGGATTGATTGTTAGCATGTCATGGATATTGCTCGTAGGCGTTATCTATTTCTCCAGTATTATAGAAAGAAGATGAACTATCATAGAAAAATGCAAAAAATGGCTTCAAATCAGTGTTCGTTACATTAAAAAATCAGTTCAATTGGTGGATGGGTCTGTAAAAGATAAATGCAGGTAAATGTAACCGATACAATTTCTCATTATTAACGCAATAACCGAAGGCATCAGCAAGGGAATGCTGTTACGATATAAACTGGCAGTAGAACTGGATAACCGGTAAAATTGGGGGTTGATCAAACGCTAGGGGGGGCGCAGCTGTTACTTAATTTTACGCACAATAGGGTAGCTTGCCATATATAAGTCACAAGAGGGGTTGGGGGTTACATAAAACCGGAAAGGGCGCCAGAGTATTTGAAATTACACAATCTGGGTTGAAATGCCTAATTACGCAGGTTCACAGCTCGTTTAAATACCCAAATAATTCGCTTACCTTTGGACGTAGTGACAAGCGGTCCTACGACCGGCAGATCTTCGCAAAATGCGTCGTTAATCTAATTAAAAAGCAATAGTTTTGTCGTTACGTTACTTCACTTAATAAATCTAACTTTCAATGAAATTATAATTCAAAGAAAAGAAAACACTTTAAATCAATTTACAACCATTTGAAATTATATTAATCAATTCGCTGCAAAATGTACTCAAATTCATAAAAAAATAATGCATTAACGCATCTTTCGTAAAATGTTACGTTATAATGAAAATACTCAAGTGATAATCTTTCGAACGTATTTACTTTACTCAAAACAAACAAAGAAATATTAACGTTAATTCGATTATCTCATCTAAATAACAAAATAAATGCTTAAAATTGTGCTGAATACGAAATGGGGTTCACAGCTGGATTCAGTTAAAAAACACCACTAGTTCATTAACCTATAGATATGTATCATAAATAAACCACCTAGGAGATATCAAACAATCGTTACATTAGTTTTCCACACAGATTAGATTACTCCTGTTACTTAAAATGCAGTGATACTAGCTAGTTTCGACGTCTGCCTTTACTAAATTACTGTAGATATTACTTGTATGCCAAGATGACAAATGGCTATAGCACATAATCTGCGTTCCCCTTTAACGCAATCGTCACATTATTTCGATACAAAATAGTCAATACAACAAATAAAAAAATATTATGAATTTAGATTATAACACAGAGGAATACGCTTGCCTTAAACTTTAAATGGTAAAATATTAAACAAATTTATCCTACAGGACAGCGTATTCCACCGTTAGCACATACAAAAAACACAATACGTTATTTAAAATTGTCAACACACCGCAGCAATATGAACGGAAATGATTACCTTAAATTTGATCAGCCTCTACAGCAATTGATGTAGACATCCACTGGTGGAAACCCAGAGGATGCACCCTGCAACGGCTTCGGCTATGGGATCGACGTTGTAACTACGCTCTAATCCTTGTAGTATGACGCACCTCGAGAAGGAAAACGACGCGTCGATTCAATGACTTAATCACCAATGAATAATATCACAATTGATTGTACTGTACACTAATGACTATATTTACACGTTCCTTGTTAGCTTTACTCTATGTACAAGTACTGAACGGCAATTATTACTTTTGGACAAACTGTGCTTAACGGTAAATTAATCTCGTTTTGGTTGAACGACGCAAACAATCCCTTCAAAGGGTTGCTTGGGGAGACTGCCCCTACTCACGGATGCTCTTTCAACATGGATTTAAGGTAACGCCGTTCCACGATAATTACATGCAGCGGTAACGTTAACTTGTTAACACCTCTGTGTCTACATTAAGAGTCTGTGCATAACTCACTTACCCCCACATTGAACTCTTATTCCTCTTCCTCAAATAACCAATCATAAAAACGTATTACTTAAATTTTAAATTGCGCCTAAAACGGACTGAACTCGAAAAACGACGGGAAAATTGCATCACCAAAAAAACATCTCGTAAGAAGCGGGTGCTATCAATATAATCGATATCCTGTAAGCTGATGATTTCACTCCGACGTTAGCCACTAACGCTTCTCATTTCTAATATTTTTCGAATTTTATCGAAAACTGCCGCCAATCTGTCGCCCAAAACGTTTAAAAGCCGTAATATATAATTTTCTACACTCGATTTGAATACGAAGTAACAATTTTGATATCAGCCGTAAATTTCCACTGCCGCAATTTTAACAATACTTATTATGATTGACAAAATTTACGAAATACGAACAACTATTATTTACAAAGAAACTACTTAATTCTCTACAAACTTAGTAAAAGGAAATCACTAGCTATTGATGCCAATATGTACCAAACCTTAACTTAAACTTGATAAACAAACCAAAATTTTTCAGAATAGCAATTTTACAAGCGATTACCATTTGCAAAAATTTCGAATACCTCCAAATACGCAAAATGAAAAAACCTTACAATCTAAAAGCTTCCAAGATTTTACGCGTTATCAAGTTCAGTTTCATGAACCTATACTACACTTCAGAAGTCCGGTATTAATGAATTACTTATCAATTTGAAACTAGCGGAAATACTTATCAATTCGAAACTAGCGGCAAATATTCGATAAAATCACGACCATGTGACAATGCACACAATTTTACTTCGGGTTGTTGCCATAACTAAAGTCGATCCATAGCTCCTCTATCCTCGGCATATTTGTAACTGATACTGACATTATCACAGCATCATCATCATTGATAACAATACATCTGGAATAGTGCATCTTCTTTGTTGCAATGTCTTAAAAAAATTGGACACCTTTGAGGTAACTGGAAGTTAATACAACTGTTACTCTAATCACATGGTCGCGTTCTTTGCATTCTGGACCCTTCATACTGGTTGGTTGATATGTGTCTTACACCATGTGGATTCTCTTAATAACTGTAGGGCAAACAGTACAAATCTACGAACCGCCGATGCTTTACGAATAGTCGAGAAAAGTCTTCAGCCCTGGACTAATAACGAGGAGGTTAACTACGACTGCCCCGTCGAAGATTTTTATGTCAGTGTAAGGAAAATAAGATTCAAAAAAGTATTGGTTGTCTGAGCGAGATACACTCTAGTGAGAAATCTGAGCAGCAGATCGGCCTTTAGCTTAACCGGCATCCGCTATGTTGTTTGTACCCCGTAAGAACATTCTAGACAACATGGTTGAAAAGGTCGAAACACTGCTATTCTGATTTGAAACAATCCCCACTCACACTACTTTTGTCACAAACTATGAAGGCGCATACTCTTTACCACTGACGCTATCTGTCACATATTTATCAATGTTTGTTTAAACTAAGTCACCTACAAAATTTATTTCAATTGAGATCAGTCAATTTAAAAATCAAACGATTGCTTTGCTTCATTCATGTAATCAATTATTCCTGCAAATGCGTAAATACTGAGCTGCTTGTACATTCATACTGTACAAACTCTGTCTGTAATTTTAAACAGTTTCTATATAAATAAGTTTGATTTAGTTAATTTGGGATACCGCTAGCGGAATTACTGTGTCTTTGAACCTCCAACTTATGCGTGTTCCTTGTTTGCAGTGTTCTGGATATATAACTGCATAAAACTGCATAACTACATCGAGTTTTCATAATTGCTGATTCATTTATGAAACGTTCCTACCATATTGTGTGTGTGTAGGTGTGTGTGTGAGTGTGTGAGTGTGTGAGAGTGTGAGTGTGTGAGTGTGTGAGTGTGTGAGTGTGGTGTGTGAGTGTGTGAGTGTGTGAGTGTGTGAGTGTGTGAGTGTGTGAGCGTGTGGTGTGTGAGTGTGTGAGTGTGTGAGTGTGTGAGTGTGTGATAAATTTTGTTTAAAATTTTTTTTGTAAAATTTTGGGGTTTTTGGGTTTGTTTTTTTGGGTTTGTTTTTTTTTTTTTTTGGGTGTTTTTAAAATTTTTGTTATTTTTTTTTGTGGTTTTTGAGTTTTTTATTTTGGTTTATTTTGGTTTTTTGGTTTGGTTTTGTTTTGTTTTTTTGTGGTTTGGTTTTGGTGTTTGGGTTTGGGTTTGGGGTTTTGGGGTTTTGGTTTTTATTGTGTTTTTTGAGTTTATGTTGGTGTGTGGGTGTTTGGGTTTGTGTGTTGTTGGTGGGTGTGTTTGTTTTTTTTTTTGTATTTGAGTGTTTTTGGTTTGGGTTTAGGTTGATGTTATTTATTGTGGTGTATGTTGGGTTGGGTTTTTATTGTGGTTTGGTGTTGTTTTTGTTTGTTGTTTTGTTTTTTTGTTTGGGTGTGTTTGTAGTGGGGTTATGTGGGTTTTGGGTTTTGGTGTTTTGTTGGTGTTGGGGTTTTGTTGTATTGGGTTTGTGTTTTTTGGGTTTTTGGTGTGGGGTGGGTGTGGTGTGTGGTGTGTGGGTGTGGGTGTGTGGGTGTGTGGTGTTGGGTGTGTGGGTGTGGTGTGTGTGTGTGGTGTGTGGGTGGTGTGTGGGTGTGTGGTGTGGGTGTGGGTGTGTGGGGTGGTGTGTGGGGTGTGAGTTGTGGGTGTGTGGTGTGTGAGTGTGTGTGGGGTGTGTGGTGTGTGGTGTGTGAGTGTTGGTGTGTGTGGGTGTGTGGGTGTGTGAGTGTGTGGGTGTGTGTGTGTGAGTGTGTGGTGTGTGGTTTTGGGTGTGTGGTGTGAGTGTGTGAGTGGTGTGGTGTGTGAGTGTGTGGTGTGTGGTGTGTGGTGTGGTGGTGGTGTGTGGGTGTGGGTGGAGTGTGGGTGTGTGGGTGTGTGGTGTGGAGGTGTGGGTGTGGTGTGTGGTGTGTGGTGTGTGGTGTGTGGTGTGTGAGTGTGTGGGTGTGTGGTGTGTGTGAGTGTGTGGTGTGTGGTGTGTGAGTGTGTGTGGGTGTGTGGTGTGTGGTGTGTGGTGTGTGTGTGTGTGGTGTGTGTGTGTGGGGGTGTGAGTGTGTGGGGTGTGTGAGGTGGTGTGGTGTGTGGTGTGTGGGTGTGTGGTGGTGTGGGTGTGTGAGTGTGTGAGTGTGTGTGGGGTGTGTGAGGTGTGTGTGAGGTGTGTGTGTGGGGTGTGTGGGTGTGTGGTGGGTGTGAGTGTGTGAGTGTGTGGTGTGTGTGTGGGGTGTGTGGTGTGTGGTGTGTGGTGTGTGAGTGTGTGTGTGTGTGTGTGAGTGTGTGAGTGTGTGGGTGTGTGAGTGTGTGAGTGTGGAGTGTGTGGGTGTGTGGGTGTGTGGTGTGTGGTGTGTGGGTGTGTGAGTGTGTGGGTGTGGTGTGTGGTGTGTGGGTGTGAGTGTGTGAGTGTGGTGTGTGGGTGTGTGTGGGTGTGGTGTGTGAGTGTGTGGTGTGGTGTGGTGTGTGAGTGTGTGAGTGTGTGAGTGTGTGAGGTGTGGAGTGTGTGAGTGTGTGTGTGAGTGTGTGGTGTGAGTGTGTGAGTGTGTGTAGTGTGTGAGTGTGTGTGTGAGTGTGTGTGGGTGTGGTGTGTGAGTGTGTGTGTGGAGTGTGTGAGTGTGTGGTGTGTGGGTGAGTGTGGTGTGTGAGTGTGTGAGTGTGTGAGTGTGTGAGTGTGGGTGTGAGTGTGGGTGTGGGTGTGTGGTGTGTGGTGTGTGTGTGTGGTGTGGTGGTGTGTGTGTGTGTGGTGTGTGGTGTGTGAGTGTGTGTGGAGTGTGTGAGTGTGTGAGTGTGGGTGTGAGTGTGAGTGTGAGTGTGTGAGTGTGTGAGTGTGTGGTGTGTGAGTGTGGTGTGTGTGTGAGTGTGTGTGTGGTGTGTGAGTGTGGAGTGTGTGGTGTGTGTGTGTGTGAGTGTGTGTGTGTGTGTGGTGTGTGAGTGTGTGGTGTGTGGTGTGGTGTGGTGTGTGGTGTGTGGGTGTGTGGGTGTGTGAGTGTGTGAGTGTGTGAGGTGTGAGTGTGTGAGTGTGTGAGTGTGTGGTGTGTGGTGTGTGAGTGTGAGTGTGTGAGTGTGTGAGTGTGTGGAGTGTGAGTGTGAGTGTGTGAGTGTGTGGTGTGTGAGTGTGTGAGTGTGAGTGTGTGAGTGTGGTGTGTGAGTGTGTGTGAGTGTGTGGTGTGTGAGTGTGTGGTGTGAGTGTGTGGTGTGTGTGTGTGTGTGTGTGTGGTGTGTGTGTGTGTGTGTGTGTGTGTGGTGTGTGTGTGTGTGTGGTGTGTGTGGTGTGTGGTGTGTGGGTGTGTGGGTGTGTGAGTGTGTGAGTGTGTGAGTGTGGGTGGTGTGTGTGAGTGTGTGAGTGTGTGAGTGTGTGGGTGTGGGTGATGTGGGTGTGTGGTGTGTGAGTGTGTGGATGTGTGAGTGTGTGAGTGTGTGAGTGTGTGAGTGTGTGTGTGAGTGTGTGAGTGTGTGAGTGTGTGGTGTGTGGGTGTGTGTGTGGTGTGTGGTGTGTGGTGTGTGGTGTGTGGTGTGTGAGTGTGTGGGTGTGAGTGTGTGAGTGTGGATGTGTGTGTGTGTGAGTGTGTGAGTGTGGTGAGTGTGTGGTGTGTGAGTGTGTGTGTGTGAGTGTGTGTGGGTGTGTGTGAGTGTGTGGTGTGTGAGTGTGTGAGTGTGAGTGTGTGGTGTGGGTGTGGGTGTGTGGGTGTGTGGGTGTGGTGTGGGTGTGTGGTGTGTGGGTGTGGGTGTGAGTGTGTGGTGTGTGGTGTGGTGTGGTGTGTGGGTGTGTGGTGTGTGGTGTGGAGTGTGGTGTGGGTGTGGTGTGTGGGTGTGGGTGTGTGGGTGTGTGGTGTGTGGGTGTGGTGTGTGGGGGTGTGAGTGTGTGGGTGTGGGGTGTGTGGGTGTGGGTGTGTGGTGTGTGAGTGTGAGTGTGTGGTGTGGTGTGTGGGGTGGTGGTGTGTGGTGTGGGGTGTGGGGTGTGAGTGTGGGTGTGTGGGTGTGTGGTGTGTGGGTGTGGTGTGTGAGTGTGGGTGTGTGGGGTGTGGGTGTGTGAGGTGTGGTGTGTGGTTTGTGTGGGGGTGTGAGTGTGGGTGTGTGTGTGTGTGTGTGTGTGTGTGTGTGTGTGTGTGTGTGTGTGGGTGTGTGTGGGTGTGTGTGTGGGGTGTGTGGTGTGTGGTGTGTGGGTGTGTGGGGTGTGGGGTGTGGTGGGTGTGTGGTGTGTGGTGTGTGAGTGTGTGGTGTGTGGTGTGTGGTGTGGTGTGTGGTGTGGGTGTGGGTGTGTGGTGTGTGGGTGTGTGGGTGTGTGGGTGGGTGTGAGTGTGTGAGTGTGTGGGTGTGGTGTGTGTGGGTGTGTGAGTGTGTGGTGTGTGGGGTGTGGAGTGTGGGGGTGTGTGGGTGTGAGTGTGTGGTGTGTGGTGTGTGGGGTGTGGTGTGTGGGTGTGAGTGTGGAGTGTGTGGGTGGTGTGTGGGTGTGTGGGTGTGGTGTGTGGTGTGGTGTGTGGTGTGGGTGGGGTGTGGTGTGTGGTGTGGGTGTGTGTGGGTGGGTGTGTGAGTGTGTGGGGTGTGTGTGGGTGTGGGTGTGGTGTGTGGGTGTGTGGTGTGGTGTGGGGTGGAGTGTGGGGTGGGTGAGTGTGTGGGGTGTGTGGTGTGTGGTGTGTGAGTGTGGGTGTGGTGGGTGTGTGGTGTGTGGTGTGGGTGGTGGTGTGGGTGTGGGTGTGGTGTGAGTGTGTGGGGTGGTGAGTGTGTGGTGTGGTGTGGGTGTGGGTGTGTGAGGTGTGGTGTGTGGTGTGGAGTGTGTGAGGTGTGGGTGTGGGGTGTGGGTGTGGTGTGTGGTGTGTGTGGGTGTGGTGTGTGGGTGTGTGAGTGTGGGGTGTGTGTGTGGGGTGTGTGGTGTGGGAGTGTGGTGTGTGGTGTGGTGTGTGGTGTGTGGTGTGGTTTGTGGGTGTGTGGTGTGGTGGGTGTGTGGGTGTGTGGTGTGTGAGGTGGGTGGGTGTGTGGTGTGTGGGTGTGGTGTGTGGGGTGGGTGTGGTGTGGGTGTGGTGTGTGGAGGTGTGGTGTGTGGTGTGTGGTGTGTGGGTGTGTGGGGTGTGTGTGGGGGTGTGTGGTGTGGGTGTGGTGTGTGGGTGTGTGAGTGTGTGGGTGGGTGTGTGAGTGTGTGGTGTGGGTGTGGGTGGGTGGTGTGGTGTGGAGTGTGTGGGTGTGGGGTGGTGTGGGTGTGGGTGTGGGTGGTGTGGAGTGTGTGAGTGTGAGTGTGTGAGTGTGTGTGTGGGTGTGTGAGTGTGTGGTGTGTGGGTGTGAGGTGTGGTGTGGTGTGTGGTGTGTGGGTGTGGTGGTGGGTGTGGGTGTGGGTGTGTGGTGTGTGGTGTGTGGTGTGTGTGTGTGTGGTGTGTGTGTGGTGTGTGTGTGTGGTGTGGTGTGGGGTGTGGTGTGTGGTGGGTGTGTGAGTGTGGAGTGTGTGAGTGTGGTGTGTGGTGTGAGTGTGTGGTGTGTGGGTGTGAGGGGTGTGTGAGGTGTGTGAGTGTGAGTGTGTGAGTGTGTGAGTGTGAGTGTGTGGGTGTGTGAGTGTGTGGTGTGGGTGTGGGTGTGTGAGTGTGGGTGTGTGTGGTGTGGGGTGTGAGTGTGGTGTGGTGTGTGGTGTGTGGGTGTGAGTGTGTGGTGTGTGGTGGGTGTGTGGTGTGTGGTGTGTGGTGTGGGTGTGTGAGTGTGTGGGTGTGGGTGTGTGTGTGTGTGGTGTGTGTGTGTGTGTGTGGTGTGTGTGTGTGTGTGGTGTGTGTGTGTGTGAGTGTGTGTGTGTGTGGTGTGTGGTGTGTGAGTGTGTGAGTGTGTGGTGTGGGTGTGTGAGTGTGTGAGTGTGTGGTGGTGGTGTGGAGTGTGTGAGTGTGTGGTGTGTGGTGTGTGTGAGTGTGTGGTGTGTGGGTGTGTGAGTGTGTGTGGGTGTGATGTGTGAGTGTGTGGTGTGGGTGTGTGTGTGAGTGTGTGAGTGTGTGAGTGTGTGAGTGTGTGAGTGTGTGGGTGTGTGGTGTGTGTGTGTGAGGTGTGAGTGTGTGGTGTGTGAGTGTGTGGGTGTGTGTGTGTGTGAGTGTGTGAGTGTGTGTGTGTGTGAGTGTGTGTGTGTGTGAGTGTGTGGTGTGGTGTGTGTGAGTGTGTGTGTGGGGTGTGTGTGTGTGGTGTGTGAGTGTGTGAGTGTGGAGTGTGTGAGTGTGAGTGTGTGGTGTGTGTGTGTGGGTGTGTGAGTGTGTGTGTGTGGTGTGTGTGTGAGTGTGTGAGTGTGTGGTGTGTGGTGTGTGGAGTGTGTGGTGTGTGAGTGTGTGTGTGAGTGTGTGAGTGTGTGAGGTGTGTGAGGTGTGGTGTGTGAGGTGTGAGTGTGTGGGTGTGTGAGTGTGTGGTGTGTGGTGTGTGAGTGTGTGAGTGTGTGAGTGTGTGGTGGTGTGAGTGTGGAGTGTGTGCGTGTGAGTGAGAGTGTGTGTGTGTGTGAGTGTGTGTATGAGTGTGTGTGTGAGTGTGTGTGTGAGTGTGTGTGTGTGTGAGTGTGTGTGTGAGTGAGTGTGTGAGTGTGTGTGTGAGTGTGTGTGTGTGAGTGTGAGTGTGTGGTGTGGAGTGTGTGAGTGTGTGGTGTGTGGTGTGTGAGTGTGGAGTGTGTGAGTGTGTGAGTGTGTGAGTGTGTGGGTGTGTGAGTGTGGGTGTGTGGTGTGTGGTGTGAGTGTGTGAGTGTGTGAGTGTGTGTGGTGTGTGAGTGTGTGTGTGTGTGTGTGGTGTGTGTGTGTGGTGTGGAGTGTGTGAGTGTGTGTGTGTGTGAGGTGTGAGTGTGTGAGTGTGTGTGTGGTGTGTGAGTGTGTGGTGTGTGAGTGTGTGAGTGTGTGGTGTGTGAGTGTGTGTGTGTGAGTGTGTGAGTGTGTGGGTGTGTGTGTGTGATGTGTGTGTGTGTGGTGTGTGTGTGTGAGTGTGTGAGTGTGTGTGAGTGTGTGGGTGTGGGGTGTGGAGTGTGGGTGTGAGTGTGTGGTGTGTGTGAGTGTGTGAGTGTGTGTGTGTGGTGTGGGTGTGTGAGTGTGTGAGTGTGTGAGTGTGTGGGTGGGTGTGTGAGTGTGTGAGTGTGTGGGTGTGTGGTGTGTGAGTGTGTGAGTGTGTGGTGTGGTGTGTGGTGTGTGTGGGTGTGGTGGTGTGAGTGTGGAGGTGGGTGGTGTGGTGTGTGGTGTGTGAGTGTGTGTGTGTGTGTGGTGTGTGGGGTGTTGTGTGAGTGTGTGGTGTGGTGTGTGGAGTGTGTGGTGTGTGGGTGTGTGGTGTGTGGTGTGAGTGTGTGAGTGTGAGTGTGAGTGTGTGAGTGTGTGGTGTGGTGTGTGGTGTGTGGTGTGGAGTGTGTGAGTGTGTGGTGTGTGAGGTGTGTGAGTGTGTGAGTGTGTGGTGGTGGTGTGAGTGTGTGGTGTGTGAGTGTGTGTGTGTGTGGGTGTGTGGGTGTGTGAGTGTGTGGGTGGGAGTGTGTGAGTGTGGTGGGTGTGGTGTGTGAGTGTGTGAGTGTGTGAGTGTGTGGTGTGTGGTGGAGTGTGTGGGTGTGTGGGTGTGTGTGTGTGGAGTGTGTGAGTGTGTGGTGTGTGGTGTGTGAGTGTGAGTGTGTGGTGTGTGTAGTGTGGAGTGTGTGAGGTGTGTGTGTGTGTGTGAGGTGTGTGAGTGTGTGGGTGTGTGTGAGTGTGTGAGTGTGTGGTGTGTGGGTGTGTGAGTGTGTGAGTGTGGGTGTGGTGTGGTGTGGTGTGTGTGTGTGGGTGTGTGTGTGTGTGGTGTGTGTGTGGTGTGTGGTGTGTGGTGTGGTGTGTGAGTGTGGTGTGTGTGGTGTGTGGGTGTGGGTGTGAGTGTGGAGTGTGTGGTGTGTGGGTGTGTGAGTGTGTGAGGTGTGAGTGTGTGAGTGTGTGAGTGTGTGGTGTGTGTGGTGTGTGAGTGGTGAGTGTGAGTGTGGGTGTGTGGTGTGGGTGTGTGGTGTGTGGGGTGTGTGGTGTGTGGTGTGTGGTGTGTGTGGGTGTGAGTGTGGGTGTGTGTGTGGTGTGTGGTGTGTGAGTGTGGTGTGTGTGGTGTGTGGTGTGTGAGTGTGGTGTGAGGTGTGTGGGTGTGTGGTGTGTGGTGTGTGTGTGTGGTGTGTGTGGGTGGGTGTGTGGTGTGTGTGTGTGGTGTGTGTGTGTGTGAGTGGTGTGTGGGTGTGTGTGTGGGTGTGTGGTGTGTGGGTGTGGTGTGTGGGTGTGTGTGGTGTGTGGTGTGTGTGTGGTGTGAGTGTGTGGTGTGTGAGTGTGTGGTGTGTGGGTGTGAGTGTGTGGTGTGTGGGTGTGTGAGTGTGTGGTGTGTGGTGTGTGGGTGTGTGGTGTGTGGTGTGTGGTGTGTGTGTGAGTGTGTGAGGTGTGTGAGTGTGGGTGTGTGGGGTGGTGTGTGGTGTGTGGTGTGTGGTGTGTGGTGTGTGTGGAGTGTGTGTGTGAGTGTGGTGTGGGTGTGTGAGTGTGTGAGTGTGTGGTGTGGTGTGTGGTGTGTGGGGTGTGAGTGTGTGTGTGTGGTGTGTGGTGTGTGTGTGAGTGTGTGGTGTGTGGTGTGTGGTGTGTGTGTGTGTGTGTGTGTGTGGTGTGTGGTGTGTGAGTGTGTGGTGTGTGGTGTGTGGGTGTGGTGTGTGTGTGTGGTGTGTGGTGTGTGTGTGTGGTGTGTGTGGTGTGTGGTGTGTGTGGTGTGTGGTGTGAGTGTGTGGGTGTGGGTGTGAGTGTGTGGTGTGTGTGTGTGGTGTGGGGTGTGTGGGGTGTGTGTGAGTGTGTGGGTGTGGTGTGTGAGGTGTGTGGGGTGTGTGAGTGTGTGGTGTGTGTGGTGTGTGGTGTGGTGTGGAGTGTGAGTGTGTGGGGTGTGTGTGTGTGGGTGTGGTGTGTGGTGTGGTGTGTGGTGTGGTGTGGTGTGTGTGTGTGGTGTGTGAGTGTGGTGGTGTGTGGTGTGTGTGTGGTGGTGTGTGGTGTGGTGTGTGGTGTGTGTGTGTGTGTGGGTGTGTGGTGTGGAGTGTGTGGTGTGTGGTGTGTGGGTGTGTGAGTGTGTGGTGTGTGTGGTGTGGGTGTGAGTGTGTGAGTGTGTGGTGTGTGGTGTGTGGGTGTGTGAGTGTGTGAGTGTGAGTGTGTGGTGTGTGAGTGTGTGGTGTGTGTGTGTGTGTGTGGTGTGTGGTGTGTGTGAGTGTGTGGTGTGTGGTGTGTGGTGTGTGGTGTGTGGGTGTGTGGTGTGTGGGTGTGTGAGTGTGTGAGTGTGTGGTGTGGTTGTGAGTGTGTGGTGTGTGGGTGTGTGGGTGTGTGGGGTGTGGAGGTGTGGTGTGGTGTGTGAGTGTGTGGGGTGTGAGTTGTGGGTGTGGGTGTGGTGTGTGGGGTGTGGTGTGTGGTGTGTGTGTGGGTGTGTGGTGTGTGGTGTGGTGTGTGTGTGGTGAGTGTGTGGTGTGTGGGTGTGTGGTGTGTGTGGTGTGGGTGGGGTGTGTGGGTGTGTGTGTGGGGTGTGTGGGTGGGTGGGTGGTGTGTGGGTGTGTGGGTGTGTGTGTGAGGGGTGTGAGTGTGTGAGTGTGAGTGTGTGGTGTGTGAGTGGTGTGTGAGTGTGTGAGTGTGAGTGTGGGTGTGGTGTGTGTGTGTGAGTGTGTGGTGTGTGGAGTGTGTGTGAGTGTGTGGTGTGTGAGTGGGTGTGGGGGTGTGTGAGTGTGTGGTGTGTGGTGTGTGTGTGTGGTGTGTGGGTGAGTGTGTGAGTGTGTGGGTGTGGTTGTGAGTGTGGTGTGGTGGTGTGGTGTGTGTGTGTGTGTGTGGTGGGTGTGTGGTGTGGGTGTGGTGTGTGGTGTGGGGGTGTGTTGTGGTGTGGAGGTGGGGTGTGGGTGTGTGAGTTTTTTTTTTTTTAAAAAGTGTGTGGGTGTGTGGTTGTGGTTGTGGGTGTGTGGGTGTGGGTGTGAGTGTGTGGTGTGGGTGTGGGTGGTAGTGTGGGTGTGAGTGTGTGGTGTGAGTGTGTGGTGTGGGTGTGGTGTGTGGGTGTGGGTGTGTGTGGTGGGGGGGTGGGGAGTGTGTGGTGTGAGGTGTGTGAGTTGGGGTGTGAGTGTGGGTGTGTGGTTGTGGGTGTGGGGTGGTGGGAGTGTGGAGTGGGTGGGGTGTGTGAGTGTGTGAGTGTGTGGTGTGTGGTGGTGAGTGTGTGAGTGTGTGAGTGTGTGGTGTGGTGTGTGGTGTGTGTGTGTGTGAGTGTGTGTGTGAGTGTGTGAGTGTGGTGTGGTGTGTGTGAGTGTGGTGTGTGAGTGTGTGAGTGTGTGAGTGTGTGTGTGTGGGTGTGTGGTGTGTGAGTGTGTGGTGTGTGTGTGTGTGTGGTGTGTGTGTGTGGTGTGTGGTGTGTGTGTGTGAGTGTGTGAGTGTGTGAGTGTGAGTGTGTGAGTGTGTGAGTGTGTGTGGTGTGAGTGTGTGTGTGGTGTGTGAGTGTGTGGTGTGTGGGTGTGTGAGTGTGTGGTGTGTGGTGTGAGTGTGTGGGTGTGTGGTGTGTGAGTGTGTGGGGAGTGTGTGAGTGTGTGGTGTGTGAGTGTGTGGGTGTGTGGTGTGAGTGTGTGTGTGGTGTGTGTGGTGTGTGAGTGTGTGTGTGTGTGTGTGTGTGAGTGTGTGGTGTGGTGTGTGAGTGTGTGTGTGTGAGTGTGTGGTGGGTGTGGTGTGTGAGTGTGTGGGTGTGTGAGTGTGGTGTGTGGTGTGTGGTGTGTGAGTGTGTGAGGTGTGTGGTGGTGTGTGGTGTGTGTGGTGGTGGTGTGTGGTGTGTGGTGTGTGTGTGTGAGTGTGTGGTGTGTGAGTGTGTGGGTGTGTGGTGTGGTGTGTGAGTGTGTGGTGTGTGAGTGTGTGGTGTGGGGTGTGGTGTGGAGTGTGTGGTGTGGTGTGTGGTGTGTGGTGTGTGAGTGTGTGGTGTGTGTGGTGAGTGTGTGGGGTGTGTGTGTGTGGTGTGTGGTGTGTGGGGTGTGTGAGTGTGTGGTGTGAGTGTGGGTGTGAGTGTGGTGTGTGGGTGTGTGAGTGTGTGAGTGTGTGGGTGTGTGTGTGTGTGGTGTGTGGTGTGGTGTGTGAGTGTGTGAGTGTGTGGGTGTGGAGTGTGTGAGTGTGTGTGGTGTGTGGTGTGTGGGTGTGTGGGTGTGGTGTGTGGTGTGTGGGTGTGTGGTGTGTGTGTGTGTGTGTGTGGGGTGTGTGGTGTGTGGGTGTGGGTGGTGGGTGTGTGAGGTGTGTGGGTGTGTGTGTGTGTGTGTAGTGTGTGTGAGTGTGTGAGTGTGTGGTGTGTGTGTGTGGTGTGTGTGTGTGGTGTGTGAGTGTGTGAGTGTGTGAGTGTGAGTGTGTGAGTGTGTGAGTGTGTGGTGTGTGGGTGTGGTGTGTGTGTGAGTGTGGTGTGTGTGTGTGTGTGTGTGGTGTGTGTGGTGTGTGTGTGTGGTGGTGTGTGTGTGAGTGTGTGAGTGTTGGGTGTGTGAGTGTGTGGTGTGTGTGTGAGTGTGTGGTGTGTGAGTGTGTGTGTGTGTGAGTGTGTGAGTGTGTGGGTGTGTGGTGTGTGAGTGTGTGGGTGTGTGAGTGTGTGTGTGTGTGAGTGTGTGGTGTGTGAGTGTGTGGGTGTGTGGTGTGTGAGTGTGTGGGTGTGTGGTGTGTGTGTGTGTGAGTGTGTGGTGTGTGAGTGTGTGGTGTGTGAGTGTGTGTGGTGTGAGTGTGTGAGTGTGTGAGTGTGTGGTGTGGGTGTGGTGTGTGAGTGTGTGAGTGTGTGAGTGTGTGGTGTGAGTGTGTGTGTGTGAGTGTGTGTGTGTGTGTGTGTGTGGTGTGTGTGTGTGTGAGTGTGGGTGTGTGAGTGTGAGTGTGTGGGTGTGTGAGTTGTTGAGTGTGTGAGTGTGAGTGTGTGTGTGGGTGTGTAGTGTGTGGGTGTGTGTGTGTGTGTGTGAGTGTGTGGTGTGTGAGTGTGTGTGGTGTGTGAGTGTGATGTGTGTGTGTGTGTGTGTGTGTGGTGTGTGTGTGTGTGAGTGTGAGTGTGTGGTGTGTGAGTGTGTGAGTGTGTGAGTGTGTGGTGTGTGTGTGTGTGAGTGTGTGAGTGTGTGGTGTGTGAGTGTGTGAGTGTGTGGTGTGTGAGTGTGGTGGTGTGTGGTGTGTGGTGTGTGGGTGAGTGTGTGGGTGTGTGAGTGTGTGGTGTGTGAGTGTGTGGTGTGTGGTGTGTGAGTGTGTGAGTGTGTGGTGTGTGGTGTGAGTGTGTGAGTGTGTGTGTGTGTGTGGTGTGAGTGTGTGGTGTGTGAGTGTGTGGTGTGGTGAGTGTGTGGTGTGTGGTGTGGGTGTGTGAGTGTGTGGTGTGTGGTGTGTGGTGTGGTGTGTGAGTGTGTGGTGTGGTGTGTTAGTGTGTGAGTGTGTGTGAGTATGTGGTGTGTGTGTGAGTGTGTGGTGTGGAGTGTGCAAGTGTGTGAGTGTGTGGTGTGAGTGTGTGGTGTGTGGGTGTGGAGTGTGTGAGTGTGAGTGTGAGGTTTGCGACTGTGTGGTGTGTGAGTGCGTGAGTGTGTGGGTGTGTAAGTGTGTGAGTGTGTGAGTGTGTGAGTGTGTGAGTGTGCGAGTGTGAGTGTGTGAGTGTGTGAGTGTGTGAGTGTGTGAGTGTGTGAGTGTGAGTGTGTGAGTGGATGAGTGTGTGTGTGTGTGTGTGAGTGTGTGGGTGTGTGTGCGTCGTGCGAGATATCGTGCGTGCGTGCCCGGTTTTAAAAATATTGCTCGTGTTCAAATAAATCTCAAAGAACTGAAGATTTTAAGTTTGTTGTGGACGTGGTGTGCGTGCGAGTGCGTGGGTGCGTGAGAGAGTGAGTGTGTGCTGAGCGTGGACGTGCGCTCTCGGTCGTGCGCGCTTGGGTGTGTGTGTGTGAGTGCGCGCGGCTGTATTTGAGTGTGTGAGAGCATGTACGTGCGTCGTGCAAGCTAGCGTGCGTGCTCGTTTTTCGATAAATTGCTCGTATTCAAATAAATGGCAAAAAAACTTAAATTTTCAAGATTGCGGCTACATTTTCATGTTACGCCGCAAAGAGAGATTGGACGTTTAGTATGTTTATAAAGAAGCTTTGCGCTCCCTAAAAACAAGGAAATTAGCTTGTGCCAAGTTGGTTCTACCTTCGAATGCATTTCCAGTTAAACTTTCTGTACTAGCTGTGAAGTTAGCGATATATTAGAAAATGCGATACTTTTGTATTTTTGGCAAACTGATTGTGACGAATGGGTCCGCTTTTTTTGGCCGATTATGTTCTGCTGACTGTTTTTTAACCAGTATTCGGCGATTTTTCAATATGTAACTGATTAAGTGAGATTTAGTCAATTTCTAGTGAAAAACTCTCTTATAGAAAGATGCTAACTAATTAATTTGTCGCATTATTGTGATATCTGTATAAAATATGTGAAAACGCAAATTGTCTAGTTATTAATTATTCCCGATGAAATCTCTTATTTTAAACCATCTAATGTTAAGTATTGAGTCCTTAATATAAATCGTGATATTTTTCATTTTCATAAACAATTTACAAAAGCACACTATTTAAATATCAATTAAGAAGGAAATGATTCTGATATTTACTGCGGTTTGTGTTGATTTTTGATTTACGTGATAGTACTGACGTGCAATTTAGAATTAGAATACTCAATTAAATTACAAAAGGGTTGACGAAATAAATTTAATTAATTTTAAATTATTCAAACGCCTTTAAAATTGTCACCGTAGAAACAACTAAGTGGCGATCGAAAAACCGAAACGTTTTGCAACCTTGTATTAATTGAAAACACTTCCAAATATTCATGGAATTTTCATACCGATGAAATTCGTTGAAGTATATAATAATATTCTTGTGGCTTTAGTAACGAATATATTTGTATTTATATTAATGAAAATGTGAATCTTATACGCTAGTCATAATTTCAATTATTAATATGGTGGAATTCTTCCTTAAGCTTAAAAAAACCGAATCACTGTATTCTTTTGGAAATACATAAATCAAGTAGTTGATTTATGGTAGGTAGTAGATACGCTGACTCTGATTTACCCATCTCTGGGAGGGCATTTCATTCAATCGTTTAAAGCTTGGTAAAAACACATCCATGAATTAATAGGGCATCGGTGTACACGCGGCAACTATCGTGTACTAATTTGCCTGTGGACGAATTTTTAAAATGTCACTATACTAGACCTAACGGCTTTTGCAGTTGCATGTATTCAGTATGCGTTCAGATGCATCTCGAGCAGTGCGAGTCGTTACGCGTGCAGAAAAGCCGATGGAGTCCACGTCTTCGTCGGATATCATTTATTTGCGAAAGAACTTCCTATAACCTTCCAGAAACGTCGTATGGATCAATACATTGGAGTAAATTCCGTGAGTAAAATTATCATGAATGACTGTAAACAACTACGTCACTTTAACCTTATCTAACCAAGATCAAGTGTCAAGTAACCTCTTAAATTCCGCCACAGTAAGATCGTTATCGACGTAATCCTTTCTAATTTTATCTACTACATTATTTAACTAGTTACCTCAAGTTTACAACAACAAAATATTGTATGAATAAGTTTTATTTAGGTAATTGTACCTATACAGTTCATTAAGAATTATTTTCAATTTAAATCACGGTCATGAATATAGTTTGCTCATAAAATCATGATTCTGATGGCCTCAATTTGTTTGCGATATAGTCGACTTCCGTTCATAATTTTGTTTACGCGAAGGATTAAACTCAAGTTATGCAGATACCGCTGTTTTATTAGTTCGGTGCATTGTTGGATGCTGTTAATCACTTGCACACACTCATAAAGTTATTCACTTCTTAATTTTCCTAGCAGGCAAATTTTTGCTTGAAGTAAAATGTAATTGTATATTGGGTACATTTTTAATGTTATAATAAAGAAACGTATACATGCTAAATGCCCACCTGCGTCTGCTGTATTCAGTCACGGCCATTCTGTATAACCTCTATATCTTGCTGACATACGCAACTAAATATGATGTATTTAAAAATACATACCTATTTGTAATTATCCTCAGGCTATAGTTCAGAGAAACTTGAAAATGTGTAAATGCATCTATCTGTACATTAAAACGTTGTATCCACTAAAACTACATTGTACATTGAAATTAGTTGCAAACCAGAATAAGGAATATTATTTATACTTTAAATCGTTGCCAACAAATTTTTTGTATATGCCGTTTCCTACACAAACAAAAAATTTAGGCGTTACACCACGAACAAGCGATAGAATTTATGGTTAGCTCAAATCTTTTTACCATTTTTAGGTGGAATTTTTTTTTCTACTTGTAGACAAGATTAACAATTGCGTTTTAACCACAATAGATTGACATGTTCAAATGTTACCAAGATTAGAACTTTATTTAATGGATTGCTGTCTATTGAAATATTCTTCTTCAAGTGATTCCATAATCTATTTTCATTTCACTTCCGATATAGTTGCATTTATAATAGATAAAACAACTCTATGGTCATACCGATATGTCGTATTCAATCAGAATTGGTGTACGGCTGCAAGGTATTGAAACTGATTTTCACCACTTTATGAACTATGGTGCAGTAATATCTGTGGGCACTTATTACTGGTGTAATTTGATATCGTTCTCCAATAAATTATCAGATGAGAAAACTTTATACCTATACGCACTAACACTTATTAAAATTGGAGCATATGTTACACATTTTATTTTCTAGCAACAAGACGCCTAACATACGATACAATGTTCTAACCTACTGTAATATGTAAATAAACTTTAATGTCTACCGGCACAAAAGTAGAATTCTTAAAAACAGATAACTTAGAAGTATGAACAAGACAAGTACTTGCACTAGTTTACATATAGTAAGCAACTGCTTCTAGTAATTAGGTTAATGTATGCATTCTGTAACAAAAAAAGACGTCTAAAACTTAATGCAAGGTATTGCAACTGAATCTACACTACATTATGAATTATGGTATAACATAAAGCAATAGCTGCAGGCCCTTAGTACTGGTGTAATTCGAGAACGTTCTTCAATAATTTATCAGATAACACACGCAAACACACACACACACACACACACACACACACACACACACACACACACACACACACACACCACCACACACACGCACGACCACGCACAGCACGCCGCCACAGACACGACCACGCACGCGCACGCCACGCTCGCACGCAGCGCACCACAACACACACACACACACACACAACACACACACACACACACACACACACACACACACACACACACACACACCACACACACCACACGCAGCACGCACAGCACACTGACGACCTAGCGAAACTTGGTCAATATTGTAAATTGAGCTAATAAGTCAAATTAGCGATGGTGTTAAATAATCAGTTTGCATAACTTCCTATAACTACATATGTAGATGTAGATTTGAAGGTGGAAAGTGTATATATATATATATATATATATATATATATATATATATATATATATATATATATATATTAAATATATCACATTCAAATCTACATCTAATATTATAGGATATCAATTCCATTAGTGCGTCGAAGTGAATTTGCGGCTAAACTGTGCACAGTAGAAAAAAATGTTTTATACAAAGGTGCTTGAATTCATGCGCCCTGTAACCTAAACATATTTTCGCATATACAGAATGTTCCATAACAGGAGTATATATCCTACCTTTCTTATCTTAAATGGAGAGGTATAGCTTTTACTGCGGATTTGGTTTCTACCATGAAAAACAAAAACTCTCTATTAAACATGGCATATAGCTAAACTTAATCGTTTTTGAAATATTTACTTTTAGATATGATATTACCATTTATCGTCGTAATTCAAACATTTATGTTGAGGTTACTACCAAAGCTATGACTTTGTAACTCCATATAAAATTAGTGCAGGCATTGGTCTTTTTAATAAATATTACGACATATAATTTTTATACAGAGTGTACTAGGTATAAGAATTTATACCTATTTTGTTTTGAATGTAAATAACTGTCTTATCTTAAATACAACACCCAGTATATTATTACAATATTCGAAAAACGTATACGCTACTGTGATGTTACATTTTATTTTATTGCTCGTAAACTATTAGTTTTACCCTAAGAGTCTAAAGAGTCTAAATCTTGAGAAATAAATTAGGCTAACCAACTCATACCTTTTGTATTCATTTTTTGCCTTTAAGAACTTATAATTAGAAGTATCATGGGGATTCTTTATACCTTTCCTTCTAAAATTCATTGGATAGGAGGGTTCAGAGTAAACAACTTCTGAAATATTTCCTTACAAGGAATAAGTCGATTGAACCCAACATGCTTTAGTCCAAAGGTTGATATTTACTGAGATACGGGGAGTTTGTTAGTTGTAATGAAAAACATAACGAATAATGGTACAAAAAACATAGTATCATGGCGTTTTATGAAACAAAATCGTAAGTACCATTTATCGATTTAATTTGATGTATGTAATTAGATTGTGTATAGTACGACTATTATTAATATACTTAAAAGATTCCGCGACATAATTTATACTCCTAGGAAGGAAAGTGGATTATGGTATGCATTTATAATGTCTTAATAATAATCATAATTTTTCATTACAACTGACAAACACCCCGTATCTCAGTAAATATCAACTTTTGGACTAAAGCATGTTGGGTTCAATCGACTTATTTTCTTGTAAGGAATCTAGTGGTGCTCTATGTCCCATTAATTTTGGGAAACCCAGTATACATATATATATATATATATATATATATATATATATATAGCAGAAGTACTATAATTTCATAACTAACAATTAATGAAATTGGAACATATGTTACACATTTTATTTTCTAGTAACACGACTCCTATAGTACCACACAATCCTCTAACCAACTGTAATAAGTTAATAAATTTCAATGTCTACTGGCACAAATGTAGCATTCTTAAAAACAGTTGACTTAGAAGTATGAACAAGACAAGTAGTTATACCGGGTTACATATAATAAGCAACTTCTTCTAGTAATTAGATTAATGCTTGCATTCTGTGCAAAAAAAACACGTCTAAAACCTAATGCAAGGTATTGAAAATGAACCTACACCACTTTGTGAATTATGGTATAACACAAAACAATAGCCGCGGGCCCTTACTATTGGTGTAATTCTTGAACTTATACCCATGTTTTTTGAAATACGCTTGACAACAAATGGGAAGCCATAATTATTATTCTTTTTACTACTACTTCTTTCTAATGATTTATAATATAAGAGTAGAAGGAGTACACCTGAGGACAAAATGGAGTGGGGGAAGTCACGCCCATGTGGCTGTAACCATTTTCCACCCCTATTTTAACGGCTTCTTTCCGGGGGCATTTTTCAACTCCTAGTTGGAATTTTGAACCCTTTGATGGTATTTTTATCGTAATTAGTGACCTTTTGGCTGGGCGTCGGTTTCTTTTCGGGGGCGATTTTCAACCCATTGATAGAATTTTTAGTCCTTGCTGTATTTTCATCCCTAATTAAGAGCCTTTGTCAGTCCACCGCAGGGGTTAGGGGTGGGTGCGGAACACGTGTGGGGGTGGCACGTGACATTTTCACCCCTAATTAAGGCCGTTTTGTGAATTCAGCCCCTGGAGGGTAGGCAAATTCGCGCGCATGCAGTGTTCTGATTGGAGGGCCTGATGGTAGGTAACGCCCCCCCCCCCGGTTTCTGATTGGTCTACAGACCCCCTTCTTGTTTCTGATTGGTGACGGCCATCTTGTGGGTGTGGCTTGTCGGCCATTTTTTCGGGGTGTGGATTGTCGGCCATTTTGTTTTATCGACCAATTTGACGGCTACCTTGTCGGCTATGGCGGAATTTGAATTTGTATTCTAATAAGAGGGTCCTCATGCTATCTCATAAGACAGGCATACACCACGGGAGCTTTTTCTCTGGCCTTAGCCCCCTGGATAGGACTCGGAAACTTGTTCTAGGGGCTTCGCCCCTTGGCAGCTATAGGTGTTTGGCCATTGCCATATTATTGTTTTACTTGTAAGGTCGTAATGAAATTCCTCGGCCATTTTGTTTTAATTGAGTCATATTTAAACTCTGGTGCCATTTTGTCTTTAATTACGAGTCATAATTAAATGTTGTAGGCTAACTTGTTTGTCGGCCTTTTTTGTTTTGGCGGGAAAGTTGAAATTGTATTCTAGTAAGTGGGGCCTTCATGCAATCTCACAAGACAGGTTTAAGACTTCGGAGCTTGTTGTAGGGTCTTCGCTCCTTGTCCCGTCTTCGTCCCCTTGGTGGGAAAGTTGAAATAGTATTCTAATAATGGACCCTCATGCTAGCTCATCAGACCCCGGAACTTGTTCGTATGTATTAGCCATCTATTATGGTCTCCTTGGTGGGAAATTTGAAATAGTGTCGATGTTTGTCGGCCATTTTTGTAATTGGCGGGAGATTTAAAATTATATTCTAATAAGGGAGACATATTATCTCATAAGACAGGTACAGGTCCCCTGCACTTGCTCTATGGTCTTGAGTCTTGACATAACCTAAAACGAGAAAACGAGAGAAACGGGAGAGTCGAGAGAGTCGTGAGAGATGAGAGAAGCGTGAGAAACGAGGAAGACGAGGGAGAGGAGAGAGTCGAGAGTGAGAGAGCGAGTTGTGGTGGACTAGAAGTACGAGACAGACGCGAGAGTCCGTAGAAGTGAGATAGGCGAGAAAGACGGGATATACGGGAGAGACGTGCGAAACGAGAGCGATGAGAAAAACGAGAGAAGCGAGAGGGTGAAATGATGGTGTGGACAGAAACTAGAGAGATGGAAAACTTGTACTAGTTTAAAAATATACCACTAGATGACGTAACAAACAAACAAGTCTGCTTTTAAAAATTAGTGTGATCTAATTAGAGGGTTTTCTTGTCTCGCGCAAAGAACGTGAACATCTGCATTTTCAAGGACAGTCCAACTTTCAGGTAATTAGCTAATTAGAGTTTTCAAATACATTAGATGGTTGTTATTGTGGTTGCATAACTGGGGAACTCGAGAAAATAATTACTTTATATTAATGATAGCTGGAATCCGTTAAGTACTTTATATTATTCAGTTATAAACAAGTCGCCGAAAGTGAATGTGTTGTGACTGTGAGCAGCTGTTTACCGTGTCAAGACGTTCTCTCAATACAATTATCGACAATGACCCTGTTATGTGCCCGTTTTTTATTTTAAGCCTTACTTCACATTTTACTTAATTTATTTAATTGCTAGAGGATGATTTCAAGTTTGGTTATATTTGTTGTTGTATAGGAATTTTTATTGATTTAACTGTAAAATGTGTTTTTATCACTGTATTCAAAACTCAACAATACTGCTAAACGCTAATTTGAGCGATATTATTATGGTTGTCTAATGAAATAAAATACAGAGTCCTATAGTTGCCTTACGAGATGAAATCGTTGTTAGTTGCAAATCCCATGTGTATTATCAAAATTGGAAATGAAAGTTGGCTTGTTTATTTGTCTCCAGGCAATTGTCCATTTTCAAAAACGAAATAGTGCGTTCAACCTTGTTTATAAATCTAGGGCCCTTTTGCCCTATTTCCGATAAGGCATTCCTTGCATGTAAAATAATATAGTGGCCTAATTTCGCACGACAAGTGTTACAGGCTAATTGGATACTCGTATATTGACAGTAATGCCGAAGGCTGTCATGTATTTTTGAATTGTGGTTGGTTTTAGCAGGATGCAAATTAAGCCAAACCACTATTTTTGAATCGTAAGCTGATTTTTGCAAGCTGTAAGTTATGATTTGATTGATTGAGATTGAATTGGTTGAGATTGATTTCCGGATTATCGACTGTTTTCCCTCTCCGATGTCCTCGCGTTTAGAGAGAGTACCAGCTCTGAGTGTCTGTTAGCCTTATCTACAAAGTAAGCTAGGTATATACAGTAGAAGAATCGTTACCTGAAGGTTATGAAGAATTATTAGCACAGCTTCTTTGATTTGATCGAGATTGATTGATTTGTCTGATTTGGTTAATTGCTTTGATTGATTGATTTGGTAGTTTGATTTGGTCGAGAGTGCTTTGTTTGATATGCTTCGGCTGATTTTATTGGACTATTCATTGATCTACTTTTTGATAAGGAGGCGAAGGACAGAAAATACGTTCTTGCGTCCTATACCTGTCTTGCAAGTTAGCGTTAGGTCCTGTTATTAGAATACAATTTCTAATTTACAAAGAGCCTAGAACAAGTTCAGGAGTCCTGCAAGTGTCTTATGAGTTAGTATGGGGGTCTTACTAGAATACAATTTCAATTTTACCGACAAAGCAGAAAATGGCCTCTAAGATAGTGGTGGGCAATATTTTGATATATTTAATCAAATATCAAAATATTGATATGATATGATATGATATGATATTGATGGTTTGATATATCAAAATGTCAGAATATCAAAACATCAAAGTATCAAAATAAAAAATATCAAAATATCAAATTATTTAATATTACACTGGAAAAAACAACCTCTCAATTCTCGGAAGTCAGAATGGAACATCACTTAATTCCTCACTTGCTCAAATGTACATGCACGTACTAACGAGATTAAATTGCTTTTAGATGAAAATCGCTATTTAGTTTCAGTACCACGTTACCGTATGTACTATCGCGCTCAAAAAATACTGGTACAGCAAAATTTTTGGCTGTGTGCATTTGGTTTGACGGCACATAATCAATTGCGTTAGCAGGCTATGACCATGAAATATCAAAGTGACAGTTTCTAAGAGTCTTTAATCTATCAAATTTGCCAGTTTGACAAATGCTTAACCCCAACTTGAAAAGTGTGAGATGTCCGATTTACATACAACAAACGTGTCTACACCAAAATTTGAATTTTGGAAGTGCCTACAGTAACAAGCTGTACTAGAATTTTTTGAGCGCAATAGTACCTACATATCCAAGTAGTTAGCTAGGTATTGTTAATAAAATTAGAGGGAAGTTTTTACGATTCTCCCATCAGTCCCATCTCATTCTTTTATCCGCACAACCGACGCGAAGACTTGGAGGTTTTGATATTTTCATATCTTGATATTTTAATATTTTTATTGTTTGATATTTGATAATAGATATCTGATATTTGATATATCAAATTGATATGATATTTTTTTGATGTCTAACTTTGATATCAATTTTGCGATATTGCCCACCCATATTCCAAGATGTCCGCCAAAACAAGTTAGCCTATAAAATTTAATTATGACTCATAATTAAAGGCAAAATGACTGTGGAATTTTGGGGGCAAAGACCCGAGAGCAAGTTCCGGTGTCCTGTACCTGTCTTATGAGACAACACGAGGTCTTACTTATTAAAATACATTTTCAAATTTCCCGCCAAAACAAAATGGCCAAGGGCTTTAATTATGACTCATCACATCAAATTTTTAAATGAAGGTCAACTTGTTTACCTTTACGTAATTAGTGGGGTTTCCCCTGACACTATAGGTGTAATTGAATAGTGGAAGTTTGTTATTGTTTTATCAAAATAGGAAATGAAGGCCAACGTGTTTGCCTTTACGTAATTATTGGGTTTTCCCTGACCCTATAGATGTAATTGGATATTGAAAGGTGAATGGACCTTGAAAATGTAATTACTGTGGCGACCTTGTTTACATGCCTTTCCTGTTTTAAACCGGTTTTCCGGAAAAACCCCACGGATTTGCTTATGCCTAACGATTATAGGGTTCTGCATGCACTTACCGCTAGGTGTAGCCACGATCAATCTCTATTACAAAAAACGTTAGTTAGTATTAAAAATACACCGCTAGATGGCGTCACAAAGTCAAATCTTCTTTTAAAAATATATTACTAGGTTGAGGCCCGATTACAGAAAACATTCATTAGCTTTAAAAATACACGGGTAGCAGGCGTCACAAACAGGGCCCCTGGCGAAGACTCAACAAGATATGAAGACCCATGAAGTTCAGGGGACCTATACCTGTCTTATGAAATAGTATGGCCCCCTTATTAGAATACAATTTCAAATCTCCCGCCAATTACAAAAGCCTACATTTAATTATGAGTCAATTCAAAACAAAATGGTGCCACAATTTAATGATGACTCGATCAAAACAAAATGACTGAGGAATTTAATTACGATCTTATAATTAAAGCAATAAAATGACAATTGCGAGAGACCTATAGCCGGCAAGAGGCGAAGCCCCGTGAACAAGGTCTATACAGGGGGCTAAGGGCTGAAAACAAGCTCCGGTGGTGTATACCTGTCTTATGAGATAGCATGAGTAGTCTCTTATTAGAATACAAATTCAAATTCAAGGTGGCAGTCAAAATCGCCGATAAAACAAAATGGCCGACAAGCCACACCCACAAGATAGCCGTCACCAATCAGAAACCAAGGGGTCGGAACCTATAGAGCAATCAGAAACCGAGGGGGGGCGTTGCCTACCCTCAGACCCTCCAATCAGAACACCGCATGCGCGCGCGTTTGCCTACCCTCCAGGGGCTGAACTGCCAAAATGGACTTATATGTGGCTGAAAATGTCACGTGATTACCTCCACGTCCGTTCCGTTTTCCCTAAACCCTGGGGTGGACTGACAAAAGGGCTCTTAATTAGGGGTGAAAATACAGTCAAGGGCTGAAAATTACATCAAGGGATTGAAAACCGCCCCCGAAAAGAAGCCGACCCCCAGCCAGAAGGTTACTAATTAGGGTAAAAATACCAAAGCAAATTAAAATTATTTAGTTCATAACTGAGTTACTTTTCGCGATTTTTGCCTAAAATTGTAGAACTTTGTTTTACATAAATGACATTTCGACACTAATTTTTTGTATAATAGTGAATTTTCGCATTTGCTTTGACTTGTTCTCTTATATATAAATTAGTAACCGAGTGTGTTACAATATATTACGCAATCTTCTTTATATATTTAGTAACAATACAAGTTGCAAAATATTGCACAATCAATGCATTCTAATGCAGGTCGCTATACAAGTCGTTGCACATCTCTGCAAGTTAGTTTGTGTCACATAAACTTATAAACAAAGGGACTACGTAAGAGGAATTCAGTTCCATTGTACCTGTACGCGTAAAAATAAGTGTTTACCTTAATTTTTCTTTCGCCATTATCAAAGCGTTTTCGTTTGTATCTGAGGAGGAAATGTTTCTGATTACAATGACGAAATATTCGAAGTTCAAAATCTTACTAGTGAGAATAGTGAATATCAGTTTTCAGATTCAGATGATAACGATTCAAGTGGTAGTGAATCTATTCCAGCTCAAACGAGGAAATTGAAGTAAAGAACCGTTTCCAAAACTAGGTAGCCCATCTAGTTCAAATATGATAAAAACTACCCCTGGTTCGACTCGACATGCAAGATATAACAGCTTCACTTGGAACAATTAACACGAAACTTGAAAATATGATAATGAAAATTACTAATATTGACGCCAAAAGCGCCTGTGATGATCAATCCAAAACTTGGGTTACTGTTGATGACCCGTTTACAAGTCATACGGCGATCGTCTAAAAGTCTGTGTAATGAAGAGAAGAGAGTTAGCGCTTATTCGCTTATTCGAAAAGAGTAGATGTTTTACTGAAGCTATATGAAACTGGAACCAATGTAACGTAGATATTTTTCCGGGCACTATGGATAGTGACTAAGAAAGTAGTAACAAAAATTACAAAAAATCTCGCATGGTTCTTGATTACAATGGAACCGAAGAAACTGTAAATTAGGCATTGCAAACAAAAAACGAATCGTTTGACCAATAGATATTTTCTGTAATAATATCTCATTCTCAATACTTCGTTGGTATATTGGAAAAATGCTTACCCGACTTGAGAACACAATTAGTATTGCTTGGAAACATTCCGAGCAGAACGCGGGGAGTGTTTGATTAAAGCAATACTAATTTTGTTCGAAACTGAAGGAAAGTATTTGAATATACCTAGAAAGTCGAGTGGTATTCGATCAGATTATATCATTTCTTTCTACTAATAAACAATAAAATCTAGTCTTAGAAACTGACTTATTTATTGCAATTATAAACTGTACAATTATTATAGATTACCTTAGTTACCGTGCTTAGTTACTGTCATGACTGACATCTCTCAGTTAGTTTAATATATTTCATTAAAGGGAGCAATGAAAATACGAAATCGAATATACCAAATCGGATATAAACAAGTCGTGTTTTCATGAAATGCGTTCGTGATTGGGTCAAATTTTGAGAATAAGCAATGCCGATTGGTTACTGTTACGTGAAATGATATAATCTACTATATACGAGTACGTAATTCTAGTGCCTACAGTGTGAATAACATATTTGTAAAGTTCATACTACATCCCTTTGTCCTAAGTACAAAGAGTAATCTGTTATTCTTTACTGTTGTGATTTCAAGATTTTTTCTTTGCTCATCTAAATAATTACTTACGTAGTGTTATATTTATTTTTATTAATGTTAAATCAATAACAATATAATACACGCCAGATTGCGCTTGTATTACCTTTTCTAAGCATTAAATGTAATGTAACTAAGGACAACATTAGAGCTAACTATTCATATTAGTATGAAGTTCATTTTTTAAGATCCCACCTCGTTACAACCAGAGTCAATTGTAAATATTTTGTGAATAAATGGTAATACTTTATAATGGTAATACCTGAAAATCAATGAAATTTCTAAATGTAACAGACTAGGTATATGAAAACATTTGGAAAAAAATTATGAATCTTCTAAAATAATTGGTTACTATGCAATATAAGACAAAAATGGTTACCTAATATTAAATTAAATTATAAGTTTTGTTACGAACGAATAAGTTCAAAAGTAAATATGTAATTAAGAATTATTATTAATTTTATTAAATACACAAATAAAAAGTTTACTTCGAGTAGGATTTGAACCTATGACATATACTTTGCTAGAGTGCCGCTCTAGCAAAGTACATGTCGTAGGTTCAAATCCTACTTTACGTAAATTGTTTATTTATGTATTTAATAAAATTAATAATAAATTTTGGTTACCTAATATGGTAATGGTACATTCTCTAATATTGTGCCGCAAAACGGTACTACTAATTCTAATTACTCATAAAGAGAGTAAAGCAGGTTCTGAGTACCGACAGGTAGAAAAAAATCCAAACAACTAAAATTAATTTCGATAATTTAAATCATCAATGATACAGGTACAATTGATATATTTTATTTATTTGTTTAAACTAGCATGGAACTTCACTATGCGCTATGGTCACAATACACCCCGTTAACCGTTTACGATATTTACTTAAAGGTAAAATTTTCCTTAAAATAATTTTCAGTTGTTAACAAACGCTAAAATTATCATTTTTTTGTTGTTAGAAGAGTAATTGGTCGTTCCGTTTTATCGGAAATAAGGTATATTCTGTTGAAAATGGTATAGATGTAAAAAGTGTAATTAAAATGAATATACCGTCCTATTTATTTTCATTGTATACTTGATTGGAATGAAGTTAATATATTATCATATTAACTATTTATTCAACGTATCCTCTCCATGTCAACTATTAACCAATTACAGTTTAGTATTTTTTATATTTGGACCAATCAGAGCACAATTGTGCTACAATTCCGCTAGCGGAATATTCCCGACAATTTTTTTCTCTTCCTGTGAAATTTAATTTCCTTACGGTAAAATGTCAAATTGACATACACTTTGACGTTTATTTTGTTCGTCAAAGTAATGCAGACTCCGACTACCATCGAAACCACTATATAACCTGCAACTTGTTCTAAATTATAAGTAATTAATGAATTCATGACTTGCCAATTGACCGTCAAATTTGTTCGTTGAATAGTTAAATACCACTCGTCGCCGACGCATTGCATAAATTTTTGTCGTGTTAACGCACTCGACCAATTTATGTCGAAGCAATAAACACTCATACACTTTGGCAAAAAATTTCGGCAATTCATCGGCCACTTGAGGCATTGAATATGAAAAAATATGAAAATTGCAAAAAAATAAATAAATTCACTTGCAAGAAGTGTTTAACATTGTAGTATTTAAGTAGTAGCAGAGACAACGTAGTTGTAATAAGAATTCTCATTTTGACGTTTAATGTTACCAAAATAACGTTAGGATAGTACCAACTTAAACATTTTAATAAGTAACAATTTTAACCTCAACGTCTGACTTTACTAATTATCATTTAAAACTTTAAATGTTGCCAAACTATATTTTTGGAAGCATTCAAGTTTTTGACGCGCAATGTTGCCAAAATGATATTAATGTTAAGTGCCAACTTAAACAAACATCTTAATAAGTAACATTCTTAACCACAGTGTCAATTGTCAATCAAAAACTTACATGTTGCCAAACTGCGTTTTTGCAAGCATTCAAACTTTGGCGTGCAATGTTACCAAAATAATATTAATGTAAATACCAACCTTTAATAGCTATGATAAAATACAACATATATGCAATAATAACAATATCTATGAAATAATAACTTCTATGTAATTAATTTATTAATCGAAATAAATTGACATTCGTTGTAGGAAGGAGTAGTATGTTTAATTTAAAATATATGAAAAGTGTATTTAGTTAAAAATTATATGCTCAACAAAGAATAATGTATAAAAACGTTATGTCGAACAAAGTTTATTTCAGCACAAAGGTTTAATTAAATGATGCATATATCGTCCTCAGTAAATGGTAATATAAATATTTTCGATGTTACAGTAATTTTATGAAATATGAAAACATTGAAACGATTAAATTTATATAAAAACTTAAAAGTACTTTAATTATGTGTGATAATCGTGAAACTTTATCATTACAATTTTGTTTGATTAAAAATAAATTTTGTTGAAATACTCAATCTGAGGAGGGCTCATTGTCATTTTTTTAAATAATATAGTAACAATTTGGAAACACTGTTAGTTGTATTTCTAGTTATGTAATATGGAGCTTCCATGCAGTAAAAGATAGTTCAATGAATATATTAAAAGCATACTTTTGAATAAATTAGGATATCATTCAGATACATTTATACCAATGTAAATAAATTGATTGAACCGTACATAATTTTATGAAAGAACTCGGGTATGTTACTAATACGATTATTTTCAATCATATGCGTTGATTAGAAGTAATATTTTAATTGTAGGTTTGAGAAATATTAATTAACACATAGTACATACAGTTAATTATTAACACACAAAAAAAAGTTTAAATCTGCTTCATAGGGGAAGGTTGCCGATATTGTACCTGTTTCTATATTTTTGTGCCTGTGACCTGCATTTTGTGTTGCTTTAAAGTATAAATTTACCATCAGGTACCTCAACATTTTGACTCTATTTTCTAATTTATTGGTAATTTTAAAATGATAATCAGTAGCCAAAAACTGTATTATTAAAAAGTATTGCATTCGGTACAATATAAGCAACCGGTTTCCTAAGTTTTACCCCAGGTATGCTAAAGTGTACCAGCTGTGATTGTACCTATGTTAAAATACTTATTTCTGAGGAACAAGCATTATTTATTTTGTAATGATTGGAGGTAATACATGTTACAAACATCTGTCACAAATATATTTTTTAGCACCGCCTGTTACATAAGAACAAGTTTTGTGAACCCAACTCTTACATTTATTGCACTGAATCATATCTTCCAGAAGTGTTTCTTCACGCATGAAACAATACCATTCGTCGTAATTAACTTCTATAATTGGCGATGTTATTCCTGTAGAAGTTGATGGTTCGCCTAATTTGTTGAGATTTCTTTTAATTTTTTTTGTGATGAGCTTTTTTGTTTTTTTTCTTCTCTGCCAATTCCTCTTTGTATGGAGTGGAAGTCAGAATTTCTGCTTTTTGTGCACGTTGATTCCTTTTTATTTCATCTATCGCTCGTAGAGGAGATAACATTTCAGGACTGTAGTATAGATTAGCCAATTCATTACCGTCTGATGATTCTGCTTCAAAAATGTTTTCAGATTCTGAGTTAGTTGGCAATGGCTCATCAACACCTATTTCTCGTTCATCATTGACAGTCGGTTGGGAATTATTTTCTTTAGTCTGTTCATCATTGTCAGATTCATTTCTTTCTAGCTCTGTTCGATTTCCAGCATTTAATCGGTTTGACACTTCGAACTGGGCATCATTGCAAACATAACTATTTATCGGCCATATACCTAAACCCTTAAATGCACCCACCGCATTTGCAATTGTAGCTGCTTGACAATAGGCAATATTTAAAATTTCTGATATTTCACATTGGGTAATGGTTGATCCAGGATGGGTTTTCAGCCATGTATCTTTAATTCTGGTATAGTAAGTTGCCATTGGACCAAAAATTCCTACATAAAGGTTGAAGGCGATGAGTAGTACGGCCTGGAAGTTGGAGTAAAATACCCCTGAATCTCTAGCCAATTCAATCGCTTCTAGGTTTTTTGAATGGGTCGTATCACCATCTAATAGCAGCAATACTTTTCTTTCTTTGCTTGGTTTAACATGACTTATAAAATGTTTTAAATATGGAACAAACTATTTCGAATTTATATAGCTTCTCGGATGCGGTGACAAGGCTTACAGGTGGAGCACCTTACTTTAACGATTCGTTCATTCTTATGCGTTTAAAAATAATCATAGGCATCCTGCTGTACTTACACAACGGTCCACTTGTAATATTTTTGCTTTTGCTTTATGCACCTTGGAGCATTCATCTAAATAAATAAATAAATAGTTATTATTGTACTAATAGTACCTATAAACTCAACGTATTTAAGAGTAGTTAATGCGTATCCTATATTGTACCGGTACAATACAGGAAACCACTCAGTGGTACAATTTAGGGGACTCCCCCATTTTTAGATAATTATTTAATTATAAAGACTTTTGACTGACAATCATATTATGATAACTGTTCATTCACAGCGTAAAACTATACAGCTGCAGGTGGTCTACACTTCATTCTTACACATACACAAATTTATTTGTTATTTACTTACGTTTGATTGCAGAAAATTACATCAGATTGCTACACAAACACAAAATTGAAATTTTCAGCAACTGAACTAACTTAAGTCGCCAAATTTTTTGCAGAGTACTTTGTTAACAAAAAGGTTTAATAACGTGGACTACAGAGGCCATTAACAGTTCTAGTTTCTTTAGAAATAATAGTGGTACAATTTAAGCGGTGGTACTATATTGGCAATCTTCCCCTAGTAACGTAGTTACCGTTGGTTGACAACTTTGTAATGTTTTGATATCGATTTTCATTAATAAATCATCGAGTTTTAACAATATACTTCAGGTGTGTAAAGTATCCATAAAATAATATATTTTTTTAATAAAAGTATTTAATATGTGTATAAAACACAAATTTATTAGTGTATATTTCAACTTAACTTTGATTTTATTATGAACCTTTCCGTTTGATCCACATCGATAGTTAACCAATAGATACCACTTCAAAGAATCTTTACATTCAATTGCATATATATATATATATATATATATATATATATATATATATATATATATATATAAATATTTTAATGTGGATACAATCAATGTTGACACATAGAATAATAGAAAAACTTGCATCGCAACAGTTACAAAAGTACTTAATGTTAAAGCTGCCTCACGATTTTATTAAAGGATACATAATTGAATATTTATATATCAAAACTAAAAAAATTTTAGCTTTAAAATTATATTAAGTAGTCGAGATTCTTGTTCTATATTTTACATTTTTGCACGTTTCAAATAATCTAAAAAGAAATATTAATGGGAATAAATATTAAATAAGGAATTTTATACTTACAACCTGTATTACGTTACTAAAAATTAATATTATTATACTTATATTAAGATTTTTGGAGCTGTTTCCATAATCTATAAACAAATACATAGTTATTATAAGTTTTTGTTATGAACGAAAAAGTTCAAATAAATACATAGTTGTTTTATTTATAAATGTACACAAATAAAAAATAATCTCATCTTAATTGTTTGGTTTAATTAGACATATACAATTTTTTATTAAATTGGGAAGTAATTTCTACATAGGTTATGTGTGTCAAAAATAACAAATGTAACATCCATACTGTAAACGTATCGTTCTCTTCGAAATTTTTCAATCAGTGGTACCCTGAGACAAGGAACGTTTACAGTAGCGCAAATGTAAATACTGTAGTTGCAATGAAATTAAGAAATTGAGAATTTTAAATATAATATTAAACATTTTCTTTATTATAAATAAAATTTGGTTAAAAAATAACATACTTAAGAAAAATTAGTTAAAAACTTATTGGAAGCAAATGTGCATGTTTATATACAAATTTATATAAGTAATAAAAACGAATAATAGTAGATTATATTACAAGTGAGTGAAATAAGCCATTATAAGCAAGTGAGATTTTTGACGCACGAGCGCTTACGCGAATGCGACAAATTCTCACGTGCTTATAATGGCATTTCACTCACGTGTGATATACGACGTTTTGTCCAACAGTTGCATTTTTTTTAACGAAAAACTTAAAGAGATTATTTAAATAAAAAAGAGTCAAGCAGCCTGGTCTTAGTTGTCATGGTCGGTCGACAGGTTGTCATAAATACGATGTTGATATAAAATTTAGTCACTAGTGAATAAAATTTGATTTTACTCAATGAAAACTAACGTATAAAATACGTGAAAAACTGCAACTGTTGGACAAAAATTTTTACATTGCAGTGTCATTTTAAGTTAATTTTAATAATGATTAAATAGTTATGTTAATCAAAAAAAGCAAATAGTTATATTAAAAAGAATGTTTTTATTGGGCAGAATGGTTTTAAGTTTCGGGATTTTTAAACATTATTAATTCGATGCACATAAATGCCAACTTAAAAATGTAAAGCATCAAAAGGTGAATTTATATTTAAAAATATTTAAACTATTTCAAATTAAAAACAATATTTAAAAACTTGTAATTTTAACTGTTTATAGAATGAAATATCACCTTGCTAAATTATACTATATTATAATATAAAAGAATGTAAATTATAAAAACGTTCTAAATTAATAAATATTCAACCAATTTGGTGAACAAATCCTTTTATATTAAATTTAAAAAGTATATATTGATCACATACGAATTTGTACGGAATTTGAGCGGAAATAACTATGGGTGTATATACACACATTGTGAGCGATTGTGAAGGGGTTGAGGTTAGATGGGTCAAATTTGGTTAAAACCCAAAATGTTTGTAAAAGGCCTAGAAATGGTTTAAATAGTAGTTTGGAGCGATTTGAGAGTGCTCTTGTTTTTCGTTCATTGTATAGCTCGGTTTTAATTTAGGATCAGTTTTAAAGTTATTGTATTTCAGGCTCATAGTAGAACCCGTTTAACTTGAATTTGAACATTCGCTTCATTCCTCCATTCCTTATTCTCGAAATAAGGAAGATGACTATATCTCGAAAAGTGGAGGGGATAGAACAAAGTTAAAAATCACGTTATAGCGTTTGATCCCGATGTACATTGGTGCAAAGTTCAGAAAAAATCGGTCGGTAAATAACGAAGTTATTAAGAGATGAGCGAAGTCGACTTTCCTCAGAATCGATGCTGGAAATCGACTAGAAAAAAAAACCACCCCCGCCATCACGTGTGTCCCAACAACCCGAATGAGATTGTAACATTGCGACGCTTCCGAACATCCCGTGTCCTTTAGTTTATTTTATAGTTTCTATTTAATAAGCCCTACATATAAATACATTGGATACGTACTATTTTCGATAGCAAATCGTAAAAATGTTTACAGTGTGGTATAAACGAAGACGTCGTTCGTTTAAACCTTATAGATCGAGTGTCGCGACGCCACCGAAGCCAGACGTCAATTTTGTTATCTCGGTGAATATTTATAGATTAAAAAAAGAAAAATCCATCGTACTGGCCTTGACAAGCACAAAATTTCTCGTCACTTTTGTTTTTTCGAAATTCAAACTCAAAAAAATCTAAAGTTTCAACTTTTGACGACGGAGTCTTCTTTTCAAAGGTCAAAATTATAGTGAATCGATACATAGTTCAAATATATTTCAGACGGTTCAAAATTTGGTAAAAATCGGAGTGGATTTCGGAAAATTAAAAAAAAACATGTTCTAAGCGTTATTTCGAAAGGAAAGAATATGCTGTGGTATAACTCATGGCCGTAAAGAAAAATCAGAAAAAATCACGTTTAAATTCCAACGGAAAGTGGTAAAAAAAATTGCCAAAATTGAAATTTTTTGATTTCAAATTTTCCCCTATAACTCAAAAATTATAAATGATACGAAAGTGTAATAAGCAACAGTCAATGCGCCCCGTTAGGACACATCGTCCAGTTGTCAAATGGTAACGCTGCCTTTAAAAGTACAAAAGTTATCGCTATTTATGTCAATTTTGAAAAATCGAAACGTCGAAAAGTCGGTACCCATTGGAGAGAATCAGAGCCGATTTTGTTCATTTTCGCACCAAAGTTAATCTATTTGGACACCTCGCACAAATATTTGTGTTTTGTTCGAAAAATATCTGATTTTTTTTAAAGTTTGAAAGGTCATTGCGTCCGAACTAACGGCCCGACGAAATTTTTTCCCTGATTTGTACCCGGTACCCGGCACGTTTTTATCTCGTCGAACTCTGGTCGTGTGAAAAATTTGATCAAAATCTGGTCGGATTCCGAATTTGAGAGTTTATTTTATAGTTTCTATTCAATTAACATAGCATTTCATGTACATATTTCAGGTTTCGTATCCAAGGCGACTTTAAATCCGTTGGGAATAAATTTTGATTTTCACTCCTGCATTAAGGACGTACATTTTAAATACCGGTTTACAATTGTATTTGTATGATAGTTCCCAACTGTATCCTACGCACAGTAATCGAAATGTTTCAGAAATTAACTCAAATTAAATTATTCTAAAAAAGGTTTCCATACATTATAGCATAAAGCTAAAAGTTTTACCAACTGAATGATTTTTATCAAGGTCTCTAAACTTTTTTCTGGAAATGTAAGTTTTCGAGCTATTCACAAAGTATGATTTAGCGCCTTTGGCTAAAATTAATAGAATAGAGATATTTTAGCAATAACACTGAACATGGAGTTTTATTAAAATACAGTGGTGTACCTTTTAAGTTTATCCTTCGCAGCACCAGAGGGTCCATTGGACCCTACACCGATAGTTACACTTAAATTATTGGAAAATTCTAATGCAGTGTACTGTTTAAATTTTATGAGTTTAGTTGTATTGGTGCTTTATAGTCGTATAATTCCTTATTTCACTCAAAAGTTATTTATTTTTTGTAAAATTAATAAAATATCGCCATATACCGTATTAAAAATAGCACGCACGACTGAACTTTTAGTATTTATCAATATGTAACCCGCATATTTGAATGTATACGTTTGTCTATTAGGATTATCAGAACTTGCGTGTAACATTGTTACCTTTTGTCATTATCATTGAAGTCGCATGTGCGCGAATGCCTGTGTGTGCGTACGTGCGTACGTGTGTGTGCGAGTGTGCGTGTGTGCGTGTGTGCGTGAGTGCGTGTGTGCGTGTGTGCGTGTGTGCGTGTGTGCGTGTGTGCGTGTGTGCGTATGTACGTGTTTACGTGTGCGTGTGTGTGTGTGTGTGCGTGTGTACGTCTGAGCGTGTGTGCGTGTGTGCGTGTGTGCGTGTGTGCATGTGTGCGTATGTGCGTGTGTGCGTGTGCGTGTGTGCGTGTGCGCGTGTGCGTGTGTGCGCGTATGCGTGTGTGCGTGTGTGCGCATGTGCGCGTGTGTGTGCGCGTGTGTGTGTGTTATTGCAACAATTTCTTGGTAATGAAGACCACGGAGAGTTTGATGAAGTTGAAGCTGCGTTGGATTACAATGATACTGAATGATTTAGACGAGCAGGTGGAGGCTGCCATCGTAATTGATCTACGCAATTCACTAAACTACATTTCTTAGATTAAATGTAAATCGTGGAGTTCCCAACCTGTAAATTTCCCACAAAGATGAGCAAAGGAAGAATGTATTCTCTATTACTGCAGGATTGACAAGATACGCAAAAAGCCCAGTCTTCATATTTTAGAATACAGTTACTACAGTAAATGTGTAAATGGTCAAGTAAAGAAGGCAACGTTGTTTATGACACAAATTGAAAAATGGAAATCGAAGAATTTACCAAGTTTATTGGTGCAATGATACCCATTGGTGTATATAAGTCCAGAAATGGAGAGGTAAAAATGTTATGGTGTATAGAAGAAGGTTAGATGTTTAGCGATATGATGATTAGAAATCGGTTCCAACAAATATTACGAATACTCGGATTTGATGATCAAGTGCTCATCGTACACAACGTACTGAGGATAAACTAGCACCAATTCCAACATGCTTT
The DNA here is from genome assembly GCA_036346205.1 of Vesta saturnalis. Classification (NCBI taxonomy): domain Eukaryota; kingdom Metazoa; phylum Arthropoda; class Insecta; order Coleoptera; family Lampyridae; genus Vesta; species Vesta saturnalis. Next base: position 125,660 of record JARFJB010000408.1, on the reverse strand, counting down.
CAAATGTGGAGTGGATATCTACAGGACGCTTTTATATCAAATTGGTGTATGTCTGTAGATGAACAGTTGGTAAGCTATAGAGGCTGCTGTCCTATTAAACAGTACATCCCCTCAAAACCGGGAAAGTACGAAATCAAAATTTGGACAATTTGTGATGGCACTACATCCTATGTTTGTAAAACAGAAATATGTGTCGTTAAAAACCAGGTGAAGAGAGAGAAGTTAAGCAGGGTGAAAATTTAGTAAAAAGACTGATAACTCAAATTGTGAATACCGGCAGAAACGTAACCTATGACAACTTTTTCACAAGGTTAGATTTAGCAAAATACCTATTGTCAAAGAATCTTACGTTAGTGGGGACCATAGGTAAAAGCAAACCAGAGACACCACCAAATTTTTCTAATGGCAGAAACCAAGAAACCTACTCAAGTTTGGTTTTTTGAAAAAGACGCATTTCTGGTTTCATGTTGTTTAAAGAAGACACATTGTTAACTTACTAAGCACAATGCAAAACGGTGTGCAATATGCCCTGTAAAGAAACAGAAAAACTCGTACCGTTTGCAATAAATGCAAAACTCATGTTTGTAACGTGCATTCACTTGTTATTTGTAAAAATTATTATTCCAACTAATAAATGTAATTAATTAACCACTGCACACATTTACTGTACAAATTTCACGTCAAGAAAGTCTATTAAAATCCAAATCAATGTGATACAATACAAAACTGTAGCAATGTCTATTGGACCCTTCTGATACTTTTCGTATAACCAAATTCATGGTGCTCTAAGGGTTAAGAAGTATAAAAAAACTCTAAATTAACTTAAAACATGCCTCGAAAACAAACTACAGATTTCCATATTAAACCAAATATTTCTTTTGGGATAACTTCGTCATTAGTGGCGCTCTACTCGTCATTGTAGTTACTTACCAACGACTTAAGATACGATAATGCAGTTTTTTGAATTAGAGTATCACACCTTAATAACGAAAGGCTAATATAACATTTTGTATACTTTATACTATACTTTGTCATTACACCTCCTTTAAGAAAGAGCGAATGTCCTATGTTTTCCTAGGACGCCGCTTCTAGGGCAAAAGAAATTCCTTCTATATGTACCATGTCCAGTAAAAGAACCGACTAAAAAACTTAAGCCTAAAGCCGCGAGAACACACACCTATCAGTACGTACAATTATGATAAAGTATGCAAGCAGTTCAAAATTGTACCGATGCTTATTACATTTGTGTTATCAAGTTTATTAGATTATACGTCGTTTATTTTGAAATAGTTATTTTCCCAACTGGTGCGCTGTTTACACATTTCTTGGTGCGAGGCCGTCCTTTTTTTAGCCGAAGCGTGGGCGAGGAATAAAATATAAGGCTGAGTACCAAAATTGTGACATCGCACATGTTTCGAACAAATCTTTTTGTAGTCGTTTATGTAAAATTGAAAAAAATTAAATTTAGAAATTAAAATATTTATTTTTTTGGATTTTTTAATGGTGTATTTATATACTAAAGTTATACAATCTAAACGTTTCGATAATACTTACAGTTATCTTTGTCAGTAGTAATATTATCTATTAAAATTGTTTCAACATCTTTAACAATTTTAATAGATAATATTGCTACTAACGAAGATAACTGTGTTGTATCGAAACGTTTAAATTCTATAACTTTAATATACAAATACACCATTAAAAAAACAAAAAAGTAAGGAATTTATTATGTGTAATAATGGTGAAAGTTTACATTTTCATAAATTTTGAAATATTTGTTGACGGTCAAAATAAATACATAAACAAAAAAGTTTACATATTTGGTTATATACCACTTCTTTGTTTATATAGTTCGCTTCCATTTTGATTCTTTAATAGACATACTAAGAAATGCGATGTCAACATCTCCTATTTCATTATAGCCATTAATTCACAGAACATTTTACGAAAATTTTTAGGTTGGCAAAGCTTGATCCGAAATTATGTCATGCATGTCACTCTTACAAAATGTGTCAAAAACAGGATGCGTCCAGTGGAAAACTTTGATGACCGTATTTTTGACAATTTCACATATTTCAGCGGGAGTACATGCAAGATTATCTGCATTATCTTCCATTTTTGTATTTTGTGGCGGAATTTGGATAAAACGAAACTCGACTACATCACATTTTCAATTTTAAAATTCAGACTTTACCAACTGCCACAAAAATCCCTAAATCAAATAAAGTAAAAATATTTGTTTAAAAACGGCATAAAAAAAGGGCAAATTACAAAAAATCGCATAAAAAACTCATTCCTTAATGAACTCGTGGCTACACCATTCGTTTAAATTCGTGCTTCAAGACTGGTCTTATGAAACTTATTTTTTAATATACTATTTGAAACCGCTTCATTATCATTATTTGTACGCCGATTTCGTTGGGCGAAAATAGTCAAATTGTTGACATGTGCGAAGATTAAATTTAAATTCAATTAAAATAAATTACTGAAGACCTTTTGTGTGCTCCATATGGGCGTTATATGGGAACAATATCTTTGGGAGAAGGTAATCATATTGTTGTAATGAGGAAAACAAAATGTTATGATTTTATGTTATCGCTCCCCATGATGTATCTTCATGTAGAGTTTTTATATATAGATTGAACGTCATTCTGGGTCCATCAGGAATGTTTATTTATAGTCCACTTGGATTTAAAGTTACTGGTTAGTATTCTGGATTCACCAAGCTTTATTAGTATCCCAAAAAGAAATCATTTTGTTTATTAATATTAATTTGGTGGGATCGGTAAACATCAAAATCTACACTGTTTCAGTGTTAGATGCTCTCAAATTAAACAACGATGGTTTCCACAACTTGCCGTTACGTTAACCAAGCATATTAAAATGTTTCCAAAAAATTCTAAAACTCTAAAATGATTTTTGTGAATCTGAAGAACTATCAACTTTAGGTAAAAAAATGTACACATTATTATCTGTCTGAAAGCTTGCGATTAAATAAATAAATAATCACACCATTTTTTCCAAATAGTGTTATTTAAGAAAACATTAAAGTTTAGAAACGACAAATTTCATATTTGACGAATAAAAGAAAACGTCTATCGTTAATGATTGATAATTTTTACAGAAAATTTTAATTGTTTGGAAACCATGCGAAAATGTAGAAATTTGTTGTGTCTCCTACAATAAGTCCTGTAGATAAGTGTCATAATACAACATCCTGTACATACCTCCATACTTATTCCTACCACGTTCACTGACTTTCTAGAAAACACCTGAAGTTCACCTTATACCAACAAAAACTTATTCTAGATAGTATCATCACGATATTTCGGAAACACGTTAACCGAAAACTCAGTCTAGTCTGAAGTCAGTTGAAGTATGAAAAACAATACAGTAATTATGACCATCTACTTCTGGTCATAATTACTGTATTGTTAATAGTTTTGCTAATACTATCTATTCAGTATATTCACAATTTCATTAAATGTAAATATAATAAAATGTCAATAAAACCACAGGCAGTCATGAGTGATCACAAGCTGTCCACTGAAATCACAAGCCATCATTAAGTCATAGCCAGTTATCGGCGATGGCTTTTACAGGTAATCGTCGGCAATGACCAAAGAAAACTACCAAAATCGGCAGTTGGCGTACAACATCCCCGAGGTAACAGACGTCTCGGATTTGCCACCATTCAAGGCTAAATTTTTATGCACTTTAGAAATGCTACTATATGCATACAACTATACACCATAAAATGCTTAAAACTCTCACACTAATCTATATGCATATATACATATACATATACAAATTTGAAACTATAATGTGTTACAATTTCAATTTACAACGATGTACGTATTAATTTTGCATGGCACAACGGTTTAATTAAAGAAATTTCACTCCCTACCCTTGGCATGAATTAAGAGGTGCGAACTATACCTAATCATTAACCCTATTTTTCAATAAATCAAGACTGTGTATTCCTGACACAGATCATATATTTGAAAATACGTAGCTTTGAAATGACATGATATTTAGTAAGAAATTAGGTTTTTTTAACGAAAACAATAACTTGAAACTAAAATAACTTGACTGGTGGAAGTCACCGCTGTCAGATACGTATACAGATAGTAATTATTTCGAGTAATTAGTGTCACTTTGCAATAGTTTGCTTACAAAGCAAACTACAGTTACATATAATTTAACATAGGCCTCCGTTTGGAGGAGCCACACAAAAATATTTACTGTATCCATACCATTGCTAACGGGTACATGAATTTTTGCCAAATAAATTCTCCAGCAGTATGGAATTTTGTTGGTGGATGCAAGATAGAAAGCAGAAATCCTTTGATTTTAGCGCATGTGTTCTTTAAATGTGAGGTTAATTTTTCACAAATCTCCATAATACGTATGGAAACCCACATACAATAGTAGAAGCTCGTCATAGACATCAATTTTTCCTAAACTTATGGTCGGGAATTATTAGCGATCATTTGACTGATACATACTTGCATGATGGCGCTCCATCACATTTCAGTTTAGTACTTCGTCAGTAGGTAGACGCTGTGTATCCGAATGATGGATAGGTGTACCCTCATATGTAGCCAGACTTAAGGTGGTATCACACCCTACTGAAATCTCCAACAATTCAAATTTAAAAATTAGGCGACATTTTAAAAAGATTTGAACTAAATTTCGAATATAGTGCTCGACCCGATAATAAGCAATATTTATGTTACAATTACAGAACTCATTGTAACAGAATTAAAAAATAAAATATTTTATTTCAGAAAATTTAAAAAATGAAATAAACACAAACACTAAAAATAATGAAAGAAAATGTACACATATAGTTTTATTTATTGCTTCTCTGGCTGTTTTGAGCATCTATTATTAATTCGGAATCCCTAGCTTTAAACCCTCTAGGAATTCTAGGATCAGCTAGTTCGGGTCAACAAAATTCACTTAGCTTAACTAACATAGTATCATTCCAAAAAAATCATTTCCCTTAATTCTGATTATTTCTATATCTACATTAGTATACAACACTAAATCACAATATTTTTTTTTAATATATTTAATTGTCCTTGAATTTGAAAATCATAGATATGATGTTCCTTTAAACGTAAATCAACACCTAATTTGATACACAATTTTTTATCACTTTCGTGTACCGCTTCGCGATTGCATTTGTCTCTTATTGAAATAAACATTTCACTTCCACTAATCCATCGCCGTCGACAGCAGTGTCTGAGGTTGCCCCTAAATAAGGATGTTCTGGAGATATATAAAAACCGCACGATCAATTAACTTTTGCATTCATTTTATCTTCATAAGCAGCTAGGGTAGCTTTTTCGTGTATTCTGCCGTAAAGTATTGCAGAGCTTGTTAAATTTGTGGAACTATATAATAAGGTTTTAATCACGAAGTGGCAAGGTGTTGTGTTTGTCCGTAAACAAATTCGCCCAAAAGAAGAAGCGGTTAGCGTTAGTGTATTACGGCGAGCTTCGTGCCATTTTATGTTATGGTGCTGGCCTCTTGTTTCTTTTTCTATTAATTCGACATTATCTTTTTTCAGTCGAGATAAAATTTTTGATTTCTCCAATATTAGTTCAGGTTTCGTTAAATAATTCCCAGCAGCATCGTTGCCGATTCAACGTCTAAACTTTATTTCTATTGTACGTGTGTATGCAAGCCTTTTCTCCCTTTTTTTTTACAAAATTTAGCAAATGGAGATTTATTAGAATCATTCAGTAAGCAATTTTTATGTCACGATGCTCCAAAATTATATGAAAGTGCCGCCACATGGCACCGTCGTTGATATTAGCCACGTTGCAAATAATTGACCCTCTTTCCTCAAAATTTTGCAACTAGAGTAATACAATTCTTCTATTATGGAACTACTGCGCATTAAAGGTATACAATTTTCTTCTTCCGTGTCTTTCTTTTGACAATATTGAATTCTGCAATGAATGTGCTCCCCGAAAACGTGGCTGGGAATGTTACTTAAATCTTTACGTAATTGTTCCATGGAAGTTTCGGAAGATCTAGATATAGCTGACCTCACGGTAGTACTAAGTCTAGTCAATCTAGATTTTAAAATCGTCTATCTGAAACTGGGTGTCTCGTATTCCCAAGAATCTTATGGAGATTTGACGTGAATGCTCTAGTGATGTGATTAACACATTCAAGTTTTAAAACATATCTACTGTACGTAACATTTTCCAAAATTCTGGAATACACACTGGAATTCCCGTCACCAATAACATATTTATATCTAAGCTTATATTGCTGTTCACTTTCATTGAAACCTTGAACAATTATGTCCTCATCCATAGCGCTGGATGAACCAATATAGTTTTTAAAACACGTATGACTGAGTGCTTCAATTTGTTTGATATCAGCAGTAGTGCAGATGTAACAGAATTTGTTCCGGATTCCCATAAATAATAATTTATCCGTTATTTTTCCTATGATGCCCATTATAGAAAAAAGTTCGTCAGATTGCAAATAACCCATGCCTACTGACGTTGCTCTCCAAACCAATGACTCGTTTATTGTATTAGCTGGCGGGTGCGAAGATATGGAAATGTTTTCTGCACATGAAGGGTCCAATGCAAGATGTGCCTAAGTCAAATTTTTTGGATTTAGCTGCCATCTACCGTCATTTTGCATAACCAATCGGTCGCTATTTTTAAATGAGTGTAAGTTATTCCTAATGCAGTATTTTCAATGTTGCGATTTTATACTATCGACCCAGTGCAATATTTTCTCCACTATAAGTTGCGCAACACTCTTCTAAATTAAGTGATCGACCGATTCTAATATTAAATGATAAAAATCCCTTTTTTAGAAGTGCAATCTAAATTATTTCTCTGTATTCCTTCAGAGTTGAATTCAAGTGATGACTTCTCACCATCGCACAGTGAATATGGACCTGATTGTTTTAGTGAAATCGCTTCAAGCGAAGGGATTATTTTTGTAAACACTAAAGACAAAACCGTGACTGTTTACCAATTAGCATTCTTAGCTATCTATGGCATTAAGAGAACAAAGCTCAGAAGAAAGATTCTAACCAGAGACCATTTTAGAAACAAAAGAGGTCACCCCCATTCAAGGCTAAATAAACTAAAATCAGATGATTTACAAGCACTTCGTAGAGGAACTACCAGCTCGTGAATCCCATTATACCAGGGTTGACAATAAACTTCGTAAATATTTGGATTCATGTCTGTGTGTTGCAAAATTGCATCATTGATTTTTGTCCATTCATGAAATATTATGAAATATTTAGGGAGGTCTTTGTTGAAGAATATAATATTGCGTTTGGATATCCTCGAAATATATGTGTAGAGTGTAGCAGTCTGCTAACTCGCATTCAACACGCATAAATAACAATAGATGAGATATCAAAAAAAAAAAAACACTGCGTGCCCCAAAGGAGTTACATTTAAGAGAAGCGGAGAGTTTTAAAACTGAGCCAAGGAATGCCACAAATAATATGGATCCATGCACCCTGGTTATTTGTTTTGATTTGAAAAGAATTTGCTTGTATCTGTCAGGATTATTGGTGACGAATATTACCTACAACAGTTGTGGATCCACAATTTTGGAGTTCATTGCCTCAACACGTGGAGGACAGCAATGTACATGTATGCGGAACATCTTGCGCAAAAGGGCCCCAATGAGGTCATTAGTTGTTTAGAAGACTTTGCTAACCAGTATAAAAAAGAAAATCATCGCTTTCTCAGGTATTTTGTGACAGGTGTTTCAGCCAAAACAAGAATTGTTTCTGATTTGCATTTTTTGATCAGCCGTGTATCAATGGTGCCTTTGAAAACATTGTAACTGTATCCGATTCCTGGACACATCATGATGCGTGTTGACAGGGATTTTGCCATAAACGAAAAGGAAAGGTTAAAATACGATACCACTGACAATCCTCAAACCTATGTTGAAATAGTGAAATCTTCCAAACAAAGAAAACAGTTTGAAACAGTTTTGTGGAAAACTCACTACATTCAGATGGTGGTTTAAAAGAGGTTGACCGAATAGTTACAGTTAAAACTTTCAAATCTTGGATGACATCTCACCTGAAAACCAGTGGACCAGGAATATCCGTAGCTCGGCGAGTACAGTTCAATCGTGCATCTATAGCAAAAATCAGTGTCTTATACTTTGGTGAATTAAATGACATAGAGCTTAATAAGGTTGGGCACAATCGACAATATCATGAAAATCCGAACCCAGTCTACAATGGGGCATTCTTACAACTAAAACTCCTAAAATATGAGAATGTTCTTTTCTTAGTCCAGCATGTAAAATCTCTAGACACAGGTTTTTATACCAGACCCTTAGCACAAAACGAAGTAGTTGTGCCCGAAAGTAATATTGTCTTAGATAACGTTCTGCATGGAGAAGAAGTTATGGACGAATATGAATAAAAACTTTTATTTTTTGTATTATTTTGTTAATTAGAATTCTTTAATTTTGTGAGAAATTATTTTTATGTTCATATTAAATATATTTTTCTTATTGAAATACAAGTGCCTAAGTCCAAATTTTCAAAATTTCATAAATTTAAAAGCACTAAATATTTTTGTTTGTATTACAGCAAAATGCAATCGTCTTTAAAGATACATCACACTTACAAACACAAAATTGTGATATTACATGCCACAATATTTCACAAGCATAAAGCAGTTTTCAAATTGAATTTGTTCAGCTTTCATGATTTGTGGCTTAGGCACATCTTGCCTTGAACCCGTCACATGTATTCCTATGACAATCCAACTCCAAATTTAGCAACAAATTGAAACAGTTATTTTTTTAATTGAGCCAATTAATATCTGATTACACTGGCGATTACAGCGATAATACAGGTGAAAATAAAGGTAAAAAAATGCAACAATAAACTGTATTAATAGTAATTATTTTTTATAACAAAATCACTATAAACTACTGCATTTCGAAAAAAACATCTTCAATTTGCTGCATTTCCATTGGATTGTCTTGCTGAATCCAACTCGTGGTAGGAATCCTTTGCTGGTAATTTTTGTCAGTCACAATCACTCGTAGTTGCTGCCTTTAGAAAAACGCCACTCGTGCTGAAGCACTCATGGCGATTTGGTGATTTGACTGACAAAAATTACAGGCAAGATTCTTACCACTTGTTGTATTATATACGATAATGCAACATTGATATTACTCCACGCCTCGTTTCCCTCACAAGTATCATTTCCCCCATAGTGCACTTACTATCGTGAGAAGAGAGTTTCTTTATTTCTACAAGAAAATGAAGCATGCGACTATACGATTTCCTACTGCAACATCGGCACTAGCTTTGGGATTAGATTCTACTACTACATTCAAATCAAGAAAATCCTCTTCTGCAAGCCTGAAATTTTGAAAATTACGATTAAAAAATAAGCTGGAAGTAGAGTGAAAATTTTCATCCTCACTAGTCATAGTTTTTTACTCGATGGAAACTATTTACACACGCTAGGTTTTTGCATAATATGTTGAACAACAACATAATTTCGCGATTGGTGTCAGTTTTTGAGAGAATTCACTTTTGATGTATGACAGCATTTCTTGCATTTAACGTCAAAATTTAATATTTTTCTGTAAAAATGATGTGTTTTTAACTAAACGTATATTTTATCATTTTCAGATTCCCAGCAAACTCTGAATGACAACAAATTTGACGATTTACCATTCAACAATTAATGTACTATATAATTTGTTTTTGGGAGCAAAATATATGATCTTTGAATGGTCATAATATAATACGCCAATTCACCACTTTATAAATGGAACACTTTTGAAATCACAATCGACTGAACTCAGACTGAAGACGGATCGATGTTAAACGTTAATTAAAAATCAGTGGAGTACAAAATTGAAGATTTATTTAATGAGACATGTTGCTTGATCCAGTACAACTAAGTGTGAATGATAATGTCCTCCAAACGTCCGCCACGACTCCGGCGACACACGTTGATTTGCTTATCGAATTTTTTTTAACATCTCGTCATAATTGCTCATCAGTCTCATCAATATGCCGTGAAATCTCGTCTTGAGTTGCTGGATGGTGGTTGACTTTGTGGCATAGACTTTACTCTTCAAATGGCCCCAAAAAAAGAAGTCTAACGGTGTCAAATAGCAAGATCTCGGTGGCCAATTGACTTCGCGGGAAATTATGCGCCCGGGAAACTTCTCATGCAGTAGAGCCATGGTGGCGTGGGCTGTGTGGCATGCGGCGCCATCTTGTTGAAACCACATGTTTTCGATGTCATAGTCATCCAATATTGGCCACACAAAGTTGTTCAACATTTCGCGGTACCCTCGCCATTCACTGTGACCGAATTCCCAGCATCATTTTCACATAAAAATGGTCCAATAATTCCTCCAGCACAAAAAGCACACCACACAGTGACTTTTTATGGATGTATTGGTGTTTTCACAATTGCCATTGGATTTTCATCAGCCCATATTCTGCAATTCTGCTTGTTGACGTACCCATTGAGATGGAAATGGGCTTCTTCGCAGAATAAGATTTTGGTGGAAAATTCGTATTCACTTGTCTTTGTTTGTGTATCCAATCGGCAAATGTACAGCGCTTGAAATGGTCCGTCGTTTTAAGTTCTTGCGTTAATTGAATTTTGTACGCGTGCAACGACAGATTTGAATTTGAACGTCAATTTTCGTAATTGGCTTCAATAACTTTAACACGTTTTTCAATGCTCAACTTTTCCATGATTCAATTTGTAAACGACTGAAGATGTCAAAATAAAAAACTCACCTCAAAAAACAATTGACGTTTAAGCTGCATTCACATATAACATCTGTCCAAACTATTGTAACACCCTTTATATAAAGAAAGAAGCAAACATGACTATTGCTGCTTTAATTGATAAAAGATTTCAAACATTTTATATTAGGGTATGTCGAAATACGCACTAATTTATTTTAAAAACCGATTATACCCAACCGACTGCAATAGCATAACTAAGTAAAAAATAGATTGAATTACTCGTTAGAAATTTACGATATGTAAAGAAAGGTGTGATTATAAATAAATTCTTACTGAGATTGTCATTCTCAAATTATACTATTTTAGCGATAAGAACTCTCTAATTTACTGAAACCGATTTAGATTACGTATTACTTACCCCTCGTAGTAACGGCGATGAGAATCTTCTGGCACATATTCACCTCATAAACATAATAGAAGCGCCTTTTCTCGTCTTTTGGGCTTGAAAACCCGATTACGCTTCCTCACTCTACTGCACGTTCGCATGTTAATTTTTTTCAGAAATAACGCACTTATTCGCACTAGCTTCTATACATGAATATCCAGTGTCGCTGAAACTATAGAAGTTTGGAAATTTCCAGGTAGAAATGAGTTAATGAGGATTCATAATCCTCCATCACGCAAGACCGACCGATGGGCTGAACTGAGCTATTTTATCCTTGTTCGTGATGTTTTTTCCTTTCTATTCAAAGGCGCTGAATATTTCTAAACCAATTAAATCAAAATTTGTCAATAAGTAAGAAGCTTAGGAAATTTTTCTTTGGATTAATTGTTTTAGAAAGAAATTCTCTAGTTTTTGGTGTAAAATTTTAACTAGATCCATTTAAATCTAAACGAGATAACACGATTTTTATATTATAAATTGAACTGAGACCTATAAATCATTAAATAATCAACAACTGAAAAAATATTCGTTTTTATAATTACCTGACAACCTAGAGAAAGCGTCAAAAATTAATAAAATGTAAAGAAATCTAGAGAAAGTTAATCTATGAGGACAAGATTATGCACGATCTTATTTCTTTTATTTGGAGCACCAAAGATTTTATTTTTTAATGAACTACTGCGGTTTTTGTTTCTGAACATTACTACATATTGAGAACCTTTTCAAATTGAAAAACGTGTATAATGTCTTGTAAAAACGTACGAATAATGGTAGGGTATCACAACACCTCCCTTAGATTTAATTTCTGGAATCACTTTTTAGTTTAGACACCATAAATTGACAATAGGTGGATTAAGGGATTGCATAGTCGCGTTTTGTGAAATAATTCGCAACTCTCCTGAAATTTTGAACATGTGTATCAATCAGTGAGTCGAAGGATGTAAGCATGTTTGACTGTTTGACAGTCGTTACTTCCAACTTTTACTATGATTTATTTTGGTTTTAAGTTATTGTATTTACAATGAGTTGTTTTCGTTTTAAGTTATTGTTTTTGTATAAAAATCTTAATTTCCTATTAAATGCCCTGTAACTTCAAAACTACACATACTTTTCTTCTTATTTCTGTGCCAGAAACACGCCCTTAAAAATTTTCCCAGCATATTATGGATCACCACGTATAGTAATGAGCTAAAGTGCAACGTTTAATCCAGTTACGAAAGGTTGTTACCCAAGAGTAATTTGAGGGCAAAATTCACTTATGGAACTAAAACTTTGGTTCTATTCTACACTATCGCTTGTACCGCACTAATTATAAAATTATAAAAATGTCATCAACATTGCTCCCAGGCTCCTCTTTCCCACTAGTCACTCTGGTTCGTGCCCATATCACCAAACGATAACCGATATTTATTACCGAAAAACACATTTATTTCGAAAAAATCAAACGATAATGACTGACTACAATACCTACTTGCTTACCAGCTTTTACAAAAAAAAAATCGCGAAATTTTGATTCGTATATTTTCCAAATAAAGATTTTCACTTTTCCGAGGCATCCAGAACCTAAAAATATGCTAATAAATCTGTAACTAGGTATTTCAACAAAGCATTATTTATTCGCAAATTAAAGAACAATGAAGGCGTCGAATAAAAAATGGTTGCTGTACTCGTCTTCCAAAAACTCTGTATTTTGTTTTTCATGTTGCTTATTTAAACCTTCTGATTTAAACCTATGCTCTCCGAGTGGATGTAATGATTGGAAGCACATTAATCACATAATTACTTCCACATCCAACGGATGGGAAGTACCGTATAGCTACAAAAAATTTCAAAAAATTTTATTTGCTCAATCGTTTTAAAATGTTCGAAAACGTTCAAAAACAAAATTTGAGCAAAAAAAATCTTGTCTGTGTGTCTGTGTCTGTGTTCGTTTCGAAGGACAACATATCAACATGAAATTTGGCACACATATAGATAACTACCCAAAGCTGTAACAACCCATTTTGAGTTGTATTAAAATATACCGTAATTTATGTCTTCGTTCATTTAGTTGTAAATATCAGAAAAAATTTTAATTAATGATTTATAGGTATATGGTAGGCAACTTAATTTGCATTTTGGTGTAACTTAAGTTGCATATTTTCTTAAGGGTTTATACTCTCACTTCTTTAAATTATTTTTTTCTGCTCAATATTTTCGCGCAACGAGTCATCGTTGACTTAATCCTTTGCGCAAATTTTTCGCGCACGGATATATCACCAGATATTCTAGGCGTCCATTTTTTTCTTACTTCCTGTGGTACGCTGTTAGATGCAGGAAGCCATATTTTTGGATTTCCACCTAAATTTTGTGAAAATTGCCATTGATTTAATGGTAAGATATATTTTAACGCATTATACTAAAAATTAAAACATTTGCTCTTTGTAGGCACTTTTATCACTTTGATTGACACTTTGACTTTTACTTTTATTACTTTAATTACACGTTTAATTCTATTTTTACGTATGCTTTCATTTTATGATCCCAATTTTTTATTGGAAATTTCAAGAAAATGCAATAAACGGATTACTCAATTTCATGAAGATAAATTTATAAGAACGAAAATTCCATTTTGGGTGTGGTTTACAACGTAAAGTATTATTTCGAGATATTGCGCAACATTGATACAAGGATTACATCACCTCGGTTTGAAGTTCCGCTGTTATTTTTTATAATACCAGGGGTTCTCAAGAAGATTTATTATATTTTGTACAGGTATTTATATTATTTAGTAATTTAAGGCTATAACTAGTTTTAAGATATAATTTATTTAACCCTATCATTTTAACTGTTAATAAACATAGTTTGTATATTTTTTATTTTTTTACATTTTGGTAGAATTTTTATTGTAAACAACCTCGATTTAGTTATTCCGAGCATAATTAAAAAATAACTTGGCGTCCGAAATCTTTTTTATTAGTGTTACATGGCAGTTATTATATTGATGTTCAGTGGAAGTTACCGAGCAGAATTTGCGGTATTTAAGCAAATCTAAAGATTGAATCGGCCCACTTTAATCAACCGACTGAGACAAAGGCATTATTTTTGGTGAATGATTTGTATCTCCAGTTAGTTCAACGATTTGTTTTGGAGAACATTTTTACACTTATTTCTTTATTATATTATTAAAACACTTTTTATACGATTACCACTACCACATATTTATAAAGCGACTGATTGTTTTTGGAGTCAGTGGGGTATGGGGAACAAAACGGTTTACAAGATATTAGCAAAAAACCGTCACTTTAAAAAACCGGTTTTCCTAAATATCCCCGGAACCACTTAACATATTCAAAAACTGACTTGCCATTAGATAGGAAATAAAATTCGCACAAAAAGCGTTTTTGCAATATTTCCAAAAACCTCGATTTTGGAACCCGTCGACATGATTGTTTTGGCATTAGATGGAAAATCGAGTTTCCGATCGAAAAGCATTCTTGTACTTTTTTTTAAGTTTTCGAGTGATTTACAAAAAAATCGATTTTTTGATGTGGAAGTATTGATACAATCTGCAGCGGTTTTTATAGTGCTGTCAAGGTCATAGGGGCCCGTTATCCCAATGTACCCAGGGCCCCCAATAGGTTAAAGCTCCTACTTCTCATTTTTTTGTAAGAAATACGATTTTATGCTAGCGAAATTTCTAAAAATAAAATTTAAACAAATTGTAATACATTTATATCGGATCCACTAATGACAAATTATACATTACATGCGTACCCTTGATTACACTACATTTAAATTGAAACTAGATTTTAACTTGTTTAAGTAAGTATAAATATAACACACCTTGCCATGACTAATAATCGTGTACAATTATTTCCCTACAATACTGTAACACAAATTTATTTAATCCAAGTATAAAATTACACGCATACCTTTTATTTGGAATTTTAGGAAATTCATACCGTCGCACCATTTTTATAAGTTCTTAAACAATATTTGATGATGTCTCATACAGCGTGATCCAGATTGTAGGGTTTGTAACTGCGCTATGGTCATGTTGTTATCAAAAATGTATTCTAACAGTGGAAAGTGTAACTTGTTTATCAAAACTTTCATCCGCTGGGGCCATGAGCGTGGGTAAATACGTATGTATAATCAGTCTTTTTCAAGACAAAAACTGCGCATACCTGATTGGTTTATCTGGTAAATAAATAAATACAGATCTCTGTTTGGAATAAAAATGAAAAGCCAATAATCGTTAGGTTATAATTGTTAGTGTCGGATGAACACAATAAGTGTATCTTGGAGGTTTATTCTCAGTCTGGGCAACGACACCACCATGAAGGTGATGTCTGGAAATATTCGCAAGTTTCTTGCTTCGAGGAATTCCAACAACGGTTCGCCAATATTCACATTACCTACCAAACATTCATACATCATGTTCGTCGAATTGTTCAACGCTTTCGTGCCACCGGCTCCGTATCCAAACGTAAATCTCTTGGCAGAAGACCTATACTTGACGAAGAAGGCTTAGAAGATATTCGGGGGCTATTGGAAGCTAGTCCCAATAAATCTTTAAGACGATTGTCTGCTCAAAGTGGTAATTGAGTGAAATTTGTTTTTATTACTGAATGTTGATTATTTATTAATTGTAATTGTAGGGGTTTCGTGTGGGACATGCCAGAGGGCTTGTAAAAAACTCAAAATACACCCGTACAAAATGTCTGTATTACAAGAATTGCTGCCAACTGATTTTGAAAAGCGTCGAACGTACTGTACGTGGTTTAACTATAATCTCAATAATAATGATGTTTTGGATATAACATTTTTTCAGCAACGGGGCATGGTTTCATCTAAGCGGCTATATAAGTTCCCAAAATTACCGAACCTGGTCAACTGAAAATCCCCATGTATTTATTGAAACTCAATTACATCCAGTTAAAACTGGAGTTTGAATTACCATGTCGAGAAGGCGAATAATTGGACCATTGTTTTTAATGAAAATATAAATGCCGAGAACTATCAACAATTAATTCTAAGACCTTTTATTGAACAACTGCACGACGACGAGCTTTAAAGCGGTATTTCCAGCAAGATTCCGCAACAGCCCACACGCACGTACAATGTTGGCATATTTATCACAATTTTTTGGTGATAGAATAATAAGCAAAAATCGATGGGTACCATGGTCTCCCTGCTTGACTCCGTTCGACTGCTTTCTCTTTAGTCATCTTAAAAATGTTGTGTATGCAAATCGTTTACATACGGTTGAGGAGTTACAGAATGCCACAGTGAATGCCGTTAATGCAATAACCCCACAACAGCTAGCAACTGCCTTCGAGAATATTATACGCAAAGTAAATTTATGCTTATATTGGACAACATTTTCAGCACCTATTATAAGCTTTCGGAGACTATAATCTGTCTCCATCACCAGTCAAATTAAAACTAAATTGAAATAAAAACATTCCATTTACTTATTGGAATTTTTAATAATAACATTAAGATGGAGGTGGTTCAACAATCAAGAATACAGACTATTTGTGTCATTTAAAATTTTGCTGTATTTATTGTTGATATATCATCAACTTTTGAATTTCCCGCCCAATCAGTAATACCCGTATGTACACCACTGGAAATAGTTGGGATCACTAAATGAGATAAGTGGAGAATTGCTTTTTTTTTAAGCGGACCACTTCAATCAATCTTAATCACCCTGTATTATTCGAATCTAATTATCAGCACATTATTATAAAATCTTTAATTATTAATATACGTAATAACTAAACAGCACAATTCTAGAAAAATTAAAATAGAATGGATGTAGTTATACTTCTGTGATAAATTTTTTACAATTAAATGCGGAATTATAGGTGTCACACTAGGGTAATTTACAGAAACAGACACCAGACGAGTTGCACCCTTTTCACATTCATGTCCCACCTCTCCTTTACTTACGTGGAAGTAAGGAGTGCGCTCAAAATAATTCTATCCAAGCATTAGTTCTGACTGTTGCGACAGCATTGACAACACTTTCAATACAATGACACCCCACAAGGTTTTAAATTTTTTGGATTTAAATTCGTCTCCAGTTCGCTGATAGACCTTGTTGGAACACCATATCTGTTAAAGACTTATAGTATGGCAACTACCACGTATCGAGTAGCGGTTTCATAATAAAGGTTTTATAAAAGCATTCATAGTGTGAATAAATACTTATTTGTTCATTATGATTTGGAAAACAGGCTCAAATGGTGAATATGCACTGTGTAAAACAGCACTGCTGCCTTTCGTATATTTTCCTCTCTCAGATTTACTATTAGTTTATCCAACTTTGTACTACCGAATTCCTTCAATCTTTGTGCCATACATCTATAACGAGGTTCGAAGTGTTCAGATTGTTCGGTGCTTATCGGTCCAATCTGTACGTTCTCGATGGAGAACACAGAAGTAAATTTTCCACACGCAGAACGTAATCATTTGAGGCATCTTTCTGCACGCATCGCTAAGCTCTGGCCAACGGGCGTCAAAATTTTACCTCAAGGTCCTTGTCCGCTAAGTTGATGACGAGGGATACAATATTTTCGCCTTTAACCAGATTTCTTAGATAACTGTGGTTTCTTCTAATTGGTACGTGGCGTAGATTACGTCGCGCAGGCGCGTGCGTGCGTGCGTCAATGAACTGTATTTACAACTGGAAGGGCATCACCCAATTTTTTTCAGGCGATAGAAAGTAAGGCCAACTGTATATACAAAGAGATAGATGGTCGTAGGGGAATTTACCTCACTTTGGCTTGTGTTTGGTTATGTGTGAAATGTTCAATATTTTCCATTTGTGCTTAAATTTATTAAAATTGAAGGTAACGTTGAAGGCATCGGATACCAAACAAAACCAAACAAAAGTGCATTACCACTATAACAGGGCATAAATGGATGCCCACAAATACAAGCAGACAATGTAGTGAGCATTTTGTTCAGGCAGATTATAAAATTATGGCTGGTGGTAAATCTCGTTTTTTAAAGGAAGATGCTATATTATGCTTTATTAATAAAAATGAATAGTTTTCATTTCCCATTTAGCTCAGTCGTATTTTGTACTTGCAAAATAAGGATCGGGGTTCGTTATTAAGGCCCTCAACACTCTGAACAAATAGATTAAAAAGTTTATATACCTTTGTTTCCTATTTTTTTTATAAAGTTAAATATTTAGTCTTTAAACTACTTAAGTAAGATAAACAAACATATTTACAGGTGGATTCTCCTTTTCGGGTTGCTCCTGGGAGGAGGGTTAGGTGGTCCTCTGGAGTTTCTGCAATGTAACAATAATAGAAGGGTTGGTTTTTGACTTTTAATCTACGTCTTTTGACTGATTTTGAATTTACGTGTTTAACTACCGAAATAAAAATAAATAATTTTACCTGAATGCGTCGCTACATAAACATTAGAAGTCGGGAGCAAGATAAAACTGTTATAAACACGCGTGAGATAAGACACCGAGTTCAGTGTAAGGTAGTTGCGGATTATTTGTTTCTTTCCGATATTAATTATATTAGTACACAGGTTTTTATTTAAATGAAATAATTTTGTTATGTTGGCCGGGTTTAAAATATAAAACCTTTGTTTTCTATTAAACTGAATCGTTCGCGTCTAACAATAATGATATTAATTATTTAACGCGAAATAGATCACCGGATGGTTTCTGGTTTACAGGTAACAATCTTACTAATTGCAAACGGTATAACTTACGTTTTTCGGTGGTGGCGGCGGCGTTTAATTACAGGTGATAATTTAGTACTGATAAACACGTCTAGTTTTTACGGTTACGTTTCGATTTTACTGGATTAACGACGTAAACTAGGAGTTCAGCTTAATCTCCTGGCGAGGTTTTAATTACAGGTACTCTGCGGTTTCTGGTACGTTTGTCGAGGTGTTTTTGTTTTAGTGTTAGTGTAAATTTGTGTAGGTGGGTCTCCTTTGTTAGTAATCTGGGTAACTACCCGTTAAACCAAACAAGAGGATCTCCGGCGGTCAATGGAATCTAGGGCAACCACCCTCCAGACTCCACAGTGTAGGTGTCTAGTAAGGAAAGAGTATGTCGGGCTTCCAACCCTGCATATCCCTCTCACCAGGTGTATAGTGATGTAGGTATCTCAACTTACGTACGTTCAACGTTAGATCTCTGCAACTCTAACCCTTTGGCTTCGGTGATGATATCAAGTCGCGGAGTCGCGTTTTCTGCTTCGGACGGCGGTTACAGGCTGGTGGTTTTTAAACAGGTAGCAGTCGGCGTGAGCGCGACGATAGAGCGCATGATTTCTATTCGGGTTCTTCTGGTAGAGTTCTCGCTCTAGATAGCGGTGCGTGCCGCGTTTTTATAAAGAATTCGCGAGGGTGGTTACAAAACTTTGGGGGTGAGGTTCCGTAGGTCAGTATTGGCGGAAGATGCATGGTTAATTATTGTGCAATTTTCTGCAACGTTATGAAATATGTTTAAATTTTACTAAAAATTCTATGAATTTTTATAATTGCTTGCACCTGTGCACTTAGCAAGTCACTTTATCTTAATAAATTCCGCGAATTTTATATCAGGAATTGTATTTTATTTAGCAAATAATTAATCATGACAGGAAAATTTTGATAAAGGACGGCGTCTTGCTAATAAACTTTAGGAAACTAATTAATAATAGTTAAAAATTAGGATATATGACGGCGTCCCTTTACAATGCTGTTCCTAGCAAGTTTAATTTTGCTGCGCATTTAAAGAAGGATTGTAGTGATCGGGGAATTCTTAGACGCTGTCTTCCAATTAAGAATCACTTCACAGATGAATGTTCTTCGGTGAGCTAATAGGCTACAGTGCTGCAGTATTTCTATATTGATACACTTTTATCTTTGATTTTAGAAAAGGCAGGTTATAATAATAGAAGAAGTATTTAAACCAAAAGTTCAAAGAAAAAAAAATTATTTCTACGAAAAGTCAATTAAAGACCTCAAAAAACATGAGTGAAGCACAGATAATTTGAATTCCATATAGGAGACTTGTTTTCAGGGGTATCCGGACTTTTCGTCCACGGACGGTTCGTCCCCGGAAGGTTCGTCTGGCGGAAGGTTCCAACTAAAAAGCCTTTATGATAATTTCTAACAAAACAAATTCAATATAAAAATATTTCAACTTTATTATCTATGCGATACCATACCAATGTTTGAAAAAAACAAATTGTAAAATCAAGATTCAAGTAGCAGCTGTACATTTTTTACTCATAAGAATTATTTATTTATGTATTTTTGAGGACTTGCATGAGTGCCAAATATTCAAAGCAGTTGTAGCCTTATTTCTCATTTCATCATTATAGTAAAATGGTGAATGAAAAGTTATTAGGAAAAGATGCATCTGTACGCCCAAAGATGACCTAATTAATGTTGTTTAAAAATGTTTAATGTAAAAATATAAATAGACGAATATGAGACACTATTTATTGTCTGACGGAATCAAGTAACATACGTATTTTGTATTAATAATGCAGTTTATAAGTTCTTATGTTGTAAATATTCATAAATATTCCATGGGGAGTTATGTTATTTTCATAAATTAACATATAGCACATAAAGTAAAAATAGGTAATAATATTCCGGTTTTCTTCCTCTTTACAACAGCGCGGTAGAAAAAGACGGGCGCCCCTATACATTCAGTTACGTTAATATATAGTTCATTGACATGCGTGCGTTCGTGTGTGCGTGTGGTTGAGTGTGCGTGTATGTCCAGCTCAACAACGCGTTGTGTTTATTCATTAATTCAGGGTGCATTTTAAATATACAGGGTAAAAGTTGTAATGAACCAAATTTGCAATATCTCAAAAATTATAAAATTTGGGACTAGGGCATGCTTGAAACATTAAAATCTTGTATTTTAAGCTACAAAATGCGCAATAAATTAGAAAGCAAAAATGCTGAATCTACAAAAACGACCCACCCAGTATAAACGCAAACAATTATAAAAGCTATCTTATCGTAGGTTATATCCCAAGACCTATGAATTTTGCCGCTTAAAACTACAGCAGCTTTTTTTATAAATTTGTTTAGAAAATATTTGAGACTTAATAGTTCAAATTAAAAGCCCGAGACGGGAGGTCGGGGTCTCTTTGTGAATTATTAAGTCGAGAATATTTGCTAAAAAACAAACTTCATTATAATAGTTATTTGTTATACAAGATGATAAAATACAATTTTATCGATGAGTGAAAAATGTTAATTCATGAGCGACGAAGGAGCGAATGAATTAATCTTCACGAGTCGATAGTTGTATTTTATCGTCGTGTATATCATTCTATTTTTTTCTATAGCAAATTTTAACGAAAAATTAAAGAAATATTAATTGAGTTTTTCACGCTTTAAAATCTCAGTAGTATGGGTTGCTAGGGTTGACAATGAATAAAACAAAATTTTGTTTATCAGAATTTGTGGTTTATTCTATGTGCTTTTGTACGTTTTTTGAATACAGTGCAAGTAAAATGAGTGAAAATAATTAGGAAACCGATTTCGAACAAGAAAAACTTCCCTCAGATGTGGAAGAACAGTTGGTGGAGACGGTGGGTAAATCATTGCCCCAAAAATCGAGGTTGATATACCAAAAAGAATATACGTGCTTTCAAAGGTGGAAAAGCGTAAAGAATATAAATCGCGTGAGTGAAAAGGTACTTCTGGCATACTTTTCGGAAAAGTCAAAGAAAGTGAAGCCATCAATAATGTGGTCGTATTACTCGATGATAAAGTCTACGCTGCTAGTGAATGAAAATTGTGACATTTCAAAGCAAATAATCTGTCAAATAATTACACATAATGTTTTCAGATACAGCAAACTGATTACATTGCTGAATAAGCTGAGTGATGGTTATAAGTCTAAAAAGTCCAGTCTTTGAATGGGATGATGTTATGAGATTTTTAAAAGAAGCTTCAGATGACGACTGTTTGTTTGTGAAGGTAAAACGTTTAGCAATGGTGACTTCATAATTTGGGTTTTAAATTACAGGTTGTTGCGGTACTGGGTTTGTATGGAGCCCAATGAATTGTACAAGCTAGAAAGTTCTAATGTTGATGATCGAAAATCTGTCATAATCGTGTCAGTTATTGACAAAAAACTAAACAAGGTCGCTCATTTTCCGTCACTGATAAGGAATTCGGTGTAAGTGTTTTGAATATTGTGAGAAAATACGTTGCTTTGCATCCTAAAAACGTGCCTCACCAAAAGATCTTCATCAACTATCGACAGAGAAAGTGTACAGTTCAACCTGTGGGGATAAATACCTTGAATAATATGTTTAAGAAACTTGTCGATTTTTTGAAATTACCGAATTCAGAAATGTGTACTGGCTCTTGTTTTCACCGCTCTGCAACCACAGTACTAGCAAATTCTGGTGCTGACCTGATGGCAGTAAAACGTGCAGAGGGATGGAAGTCATCTTCCGCCCCAAAACTTAGTAGCGAACAAAAAATACTTTGTGGAATAGAAATTTTATGTAACCCTACGTCCTCTGTATGTTTTTCACATGAAACAGGTTCTGTTTGAAAATTTTTTATTTTCTCATCTGCCAACTGATTCTTTTTGTTTAGTATAGGCATAATAATATAATCTTCGGCACCTATGTGTTAACTTTATCTCTCAAGCAAACTTTTTGTTTTAGCGAGTTTTTTTTTTTATTAAAGAGGTTCAGATTTTTTGTAATTTTATCTGATCTTTAAAATGATGGTTCATGTTTGTAACCATTACTTTCCGACCTGTAAATACTTTTCATGTTTCCTAAGTTCCTTCTCAAGTCTTCCAAAATCCCGATCGGAATCTAGATAGGAATAACCCACTTCAGGAAACTTGTAGTCTATGATTTTTACATAACCTTTTAAAATCAAGT
The DNA here is from genome assembly GCA_036346205.1 of Vesta saturnalis. Taxonomy (NCBI): domain Eukaryota; kingdom Metazoa; phylum Arthropoda; class Insecta; order Coleoptera; family Lampyridae; genus Vesta; species Vesta saturnalis. The sequence continues at coordinate 102,574 of JARFJB010000408.1, read as the reverse complement.
ACTGGCATACAGAAATTATATTAAAATTTTTATTTTGGCCCGAGCATGAATCCGACCATGTAACTAAATGGTCTACTTTTTTGTCTGTACTTAAAAATTGTACAAAAGTATGCAATGAGCTTCCAATTTTCAAACTACCTCTTGTTGCCGTGTCTCCTGTCCACGTAAAAAATATGCTTTGTCACCCTCGGTGGGTACAGTGTGAATTCCAAAATTATAAATCCGCATTTTCCTAAGATAAAATGCTTTTGAATTCTGGGCAAAGGCATTGTCTGTTGTAGATTCATAGTTAAGTATAAAATATTAGTATTATCGCGTGCAAATTGTCTTTCTAATTTTTGTTGTTGAAAAGCAAAATTGAAAATTTCTACGCGTTCTTCGATCTTGAGACCTGCGTCGCAAGTACTACATGTATAGCTTTTGGGGGTCGAAAAAGATAAATTAAATTTCGCTAAAAATGTAAGGGTACAAACTCATTTTTACCAAAAACATAACTTCTAACTTATTTTTCTGCACATACTCCTTATAAAGCTCATACGTTTTACACATGTTCAGAAGTGGCGACAAATACACTTTGCTGGCGTTTTTAGTTTTGTGAATAGTGGGATTGTTCAGCTGGAAAGGATTTGATATGTTTTATAATAACATCAACGACTTCATCATGTATTTTATTTGACCTGGAATCATGGTGACCTCTCTTATCTGGAGATGGAGTCGTTTTTCCAGAGCTTAACTGCTGTTGTAATAATTTTTTTTTTTTATGGTTGTGGACCTGAACAGGCTAAATAAGGCCTATCGTGCTAAAGCACTCAGGAACACTTAGGAGGATGGATATAGGGATAATGAATTGCCAATAGATGTCTATGAACAGCTACCTTAAATTTTCTCATATCATAAGTGAGAGGAAAACAGGAACTAGGGAGATCATTCCAGAGTTTAGAAGCCGTGTAGAAAAATGTGGATTGCGCCCGTTTGGTACGACAAGTGGAGATTTGTACTGCATACTGATGATGTAAATGAGCGAACCGAGTGTTTCTCGCAAAGATAGCCGGAGATGGTATCAAAGAATGTAATTCACCAGCACAATAGCCGTTGTAATAATGATAATACAAAGAAAGAACTGAAACCATCCTTTCATGCTCAAGGGACTGTATGTGAGAAGTTAAGGACGGGTCATTTATAAGCCTAATCGCTCTCTTTTGAATACGATCAACGATATCGAGAGCGTATTGGGGAGCACTAACCCAAAGGTGAGAATTATATTCCAGATGAGGCCGAATTTGGGCCTTATACAGCAGAAGGAGTTGTCGAGAGGTAAAGTACTGCTTAGATCTGTACAAAAAGCCTATTTTACGAGCAGCTGTTTTGGTGGCTGACAGAAGATGGTCAACTCATGAGAGATTTGAAGATACAGTCATACCCAACAGAGTAATAGAGTCTGAAAACTTAAGAACTGAGCCATTCATACTTACAACAGGAAATGATCGATCTTTTTTGGCGGACATAAGGCAACACTGAGTTTTGTTAGCATTAAATTTAACTAGATTATTGCTTCCCCATTCGAGAATACGTTGAATGTCTTTGTTGATTGAATTTGCCATGTCAGCTTTAATTTCTTGATTTGACATAGAAGGTGGATTATCACTATGAGTAGACTGAGATGAACTACAGTGAAGAGTGCTATCGTCAGCAAAGCAATGGATGGGGTTAGTTGTTGAAGAAATAAGGTCGTTTATGTACAGCAGAAAAAGTGTAGGCGCTATAACGGATCCCTGTGGTACGCCCGCGTTAATGCTAACTTCTTTTGAAAAAAAGCCATCAACTACGACACGTATATCAACTACTTTTGTACTTTTTGTGTGAAATTTGATAGAGGGAGTGAAATGATGTTCTACAAACAGTAACAATATTTCTATTAAGAGTCACTTTATGAGAAAATGTGGAAGACTTGTCACTCAATCTATTTTTTCTATGTCTTTGAACTGGTTATATTTGAATAGACCTAAATGGAAGTGTATTTTTTTAATTCTGATCCACTGTGTGAAACTTTTTGAATTTTCAATAAATTTCTTATTGCACCTTTTTCTGCAAGTGTTTTTACAAAAGCCAACTCCGGTGTTTTTGGTAGCACGACCTTTTTGGTTGTCTTAAAAATTTATTATTTCGTTTGCTGTCTAGCAGTTGCAAATATGTTTCGTTTCCATGTTTCCGGGCGACGTTTTCTTTTTTTTATGTTTTTTCTGTGAAATTAAATACTTTTTTCTTAGCAACAGCAAAATTTATGTCTGTTGCTGTTGCTTCCTTCAAAAGATGCGTTAGACGGTGACGGTGACGTGTTCGTTTCTTAAACATTCAGGGTTCAAACTATTTTCTTCACAGTTATCATCAGAATCTTCTACGACAGACTCATAACTAGGTCTATATTTGTCAGATGAATTATCTGGGAAAAACGGTTTATTTTCAAAATCAGAAGAATCTACAATAAATTTAATATTTACTTTAACCCATTCATGGCCACATTTTTATTGTTTAGATAAAGTTACTTTTCTGAAATGTGCCTTAAGTCAAAAAAAAATTGTAAAAAATTTTTACCTGATCTATAAATGTTTATACAGGGCCGAGAAAAAAGTTCCATTATTGGAACATGGCCACATGAAAGTGTAGTAATTTTGAAAAACACAAACAATGTCGGACGAAACCATTTATTTAATTTCAAATGTATAACTATTTCTGTTGGTCATGAAAAGCTTTAAAACAGTCCAAAGGGTGCATATTGACACGACACACACACCACAACCGAAAGTGGAATTTTTTTTACAAACCTTACATCGATTTTGTTTAAGAGTTTCTGGATAATGCAATACCTTTAAATTGTGAGACACTGCTGTAGGAACATTTCTCGTTAATATATCTCTGGACCGTGGTCGACCAACTGAATCACGATTTGTATATAAATGTATATAAGTTGACACAATATTTCTTATAAATCCTAAAAAGTCTAGGGCGGGTTCGATTTTTTCAAAGTTATCATCCCTAGTGGACAAATACTTCTTTTTAACTTCAGTCTCTATTCTGTGTAAATTCCAAGCATTTGAGAGCGTTGCTGAAAGCAGGTGAGAAATACAGACCAGTACCACTTATTGTTTCGGATTTTTATTCTGTAGTTAGATATATTCCTATCCATTAAATCTGTCCCTCCCATATGGGTATTGTAAACATTTATCGCATTTGGCATTTGCACAGTAATATATTTCTTTTCTGCCGCCGAATATCTTTTTGCAGACTTTGTTGGTAACACACCATAAACATTCGATGCAACTTGAACTACAGAATTATCAATCCATTGCATGACGATTATGCTTTTATCCTTGTTTGTATAGGAGCTAGTGAAACCCCTTTAGTAGGTAAGATTGGAGACTTTTGGGACACCACCACAAAAACCGGTTTTCCACATTTCCAAGGTTACCACAAAAACCGGTTTCCCACCGTACCAAGGTCAAAAAAGCGCAATGTGTGACCTACTTACATATCATTACCACAAACCCACGGGCACAAACCCCGATTTCCTGTTCCACAACTACAAGGCTATCTGTGCGACATATCATTACCACAAAACCAGGGTCATAAGCTCCGCTTTTCTGTTCCACTATTACAAGGCTATCCGACCACGCCTTCCTGTTTCACAATTACAAGGTCATCCGCGTGACCTACTTTATGCTTAGCCACCTGCTTGCTACTCTATACCCCACTTGTATGTTTTTTGTCCACTTGTATGTTTTTTGCTCAACCTCACTTTTTACCAAAATAAAAGAAAAACAATATGTTAATATATTTAATTGATGTATTACTCAGATATATGATTTTCTTTAGGAATAAAACATTTTGATTTAGTACAAGTGCAGAAGGTCCTCTCGACTTCCGTTTCAGTACATCTGCGCGGACGTGGTGCGAGGAGCTGAGCATACGTGCAATGTGGTGCCCATCGTAGATGTTCCTGTAACGGATTGACATCTGGCTGCCATCGGTTTATTCTAACCCCACACATGAAACATTCAACCGTATCGTCTGAAGATGTGGAAATGAATCCTGCTGCAGCAAGCGATGAGGGTGAGTGAACTCCAGACCATGTTCGATACGTTAGTAAGCGTTTATCGAAACAGTTGTAATACTGAGGATAATAAAAGTTTGGGTCACACATGCTAACATCAGCGAAATCAGTAAGATACTGACAGGAAATAATGTATTCTATACAATATATACAATATATACAATATATACAATATATACAATATATACAATATATACAATATATACAACACATATATACAATATGTACAATATATACAATAGATACAGTAAAAAAAGACTACTCGTCTACGTAGCACACCTCATCACACAGTATACATGAGTCATCATCGTACACATCGTATAACTGTGTGAGAGGCGCCTCACGACGAGCACCAATAATATTCGTGCGACAGGTAGTATCGCGCAGTCCACCGCTCCATATGCATATGATGGTCCAGTACGCGGTAATGTCCTGGTTTCAATCGGGCGAAACAGCAATGACACAAATTCATGAAGTCCACCAGATGGTATCGAACATGTATTGATACAATGTGGGCATATGCTGTTACACGACTTGCCGCAAAGTGCTCGCGTATTACCTTGCTCATTTCGATATACCACGCTGAATTCCACTGAACCAGTTCATAATTATTTCGTAGCACTTTGTTTATGGAAGCCGGTAGTATTCCTTCCTTTTCAAAATTTACCCAGTTGGGAATTAATTGACACGTCCGTCGCGTACTAATTTGAAATAGGGTTTGTGGTTGGTACATTGTCTTCCAATCGTCTTGCACTGGAGTAACTGACATAGTGAAGATCGGTAACTATGGTATATGTAAAACCCTCCCTTTAAGTATACGAATAATACTGAGTGGGGATATGTAACCTTGTGTGATGACCTTGCTGTGGCAAAGTGGAATAACCTTGGGAATAAGTATGCCTAGAAATCCTTGAAGTAGTGGAACGAAAAGAAAACCTTGAAAAGGTGTAACCGACAAGACCGCTAAAGCAATGTGTGGTACAATCGTGAAGGTCACGTAAGTAGCCTTGAGGAGGGTACATAGTGGGAGAGTGTCATATATATAAGAGAGGAATGTATGTAAAGTCAGTATCGTATATAATGGATAACATCGTACGTCAAGCCATAGAAAAGGCGAAGATTCTCGGTGCTATAAGTTCAAGTAAATATTGCGATATTTTGCTTAATAATGTGCATTATTTCTTAAATAAAAGTAAAACAAAGTTTGTTAGTGTCGGTCTATCACCAAAATTTGGATTTGAGCCAGTCGTAAAACTAGGTGGAACGAAGAGTGGTGGAGTGGTGTTTGACAAGCAGGAATGGCGTATACTTATGGATAATCAAAGGGTGATTACTAATTATTTCTACAGTCCTGAAGGAACATGGCTACCTACCAAACTGGGATCGAAGACTGTCTCGTACGAAAATATTAACAAGAAAAAATTATACGCCTCTGTGATAGTGACGAAATTGATGTCTATCTAGGATGGGAGTCTATAGAACAGTTATGGAAGCTTTTGAAGATAATATATTACCGATTGGAGTTGGCAGATACTGTGAACTTTCCAGAGTTTTATAAAACCTAATACAGTCGACAGCGACAATTCCTGAATGTAACATTCACCAAGTTATAGGTCCATTGCGTGATGTATTTGAGGTCAACATAGCCTGCCTTCTGGAAATGGAAGTATTTGCCAAGGAGAAACTATATATGGATATGGATCTTACCAATCCTATAACTCAAAGGGGGTAACGCGCTTGTAGTCAATAGTGGATAGTATTAGATGTTAGTCAATATGTGGATGTGTTATAGTGCGGAGTCGTGGCCTAAAGCTGTAGATTGTGTTAGTGCAGTCCAAAGACTAATATGCCAGTTACAAGCATTAGAATTCGATGCTGATCATGAAAAAGTGTATGGAATGGGTAGATTTAGTGATGACTATTTAAATAATCTAGTTAATAAGTATGGGGGAGGAATACGCCTTTGTGAAAAATACTTAACATCGCATGTAGGTGATATAGAGTGTATTTGTTGTATAAAGCGATTAATAGAAGACCTTAAAGAAATATCATTGGAGCAATTTATACACGAAATAGAAAGATATTTACCGAATTTTGAGTCATCAGATGACGACTCACCCAGTGAAGAAGGTGCGCATTAATGAGTCCAAAACGTAGTTCACTACATAGTAGTATGGGAGTTGGCTTACAGGCATGCGCGAAAAGGAGAATGGGAACAATTAGCTAGAGATTCTGCACGATTTAAAAAAGAATAGGCGACTGTGCTAATATAATTTCACCAATTCTCGAAAAACAGCATCGTGAGTGTGTGTTTGTCAGACGCTTTAGTAGTATGTAATGATGTATATGTATAGGATAGTAGTAATAAAAAGTAAAAAAAGATCTGTTTATTGCATATTAATATTACAGTATATATAATTAAGGTTAATTAGCGTATTACACAATGTCTTTGGTAGAAATCCAGGAGTTGTGAGAAGTATCAAAACCCAACCACTTAACGAGAGCTTTATTCCCTTGACGTCGGATGACACGTTCAACTAGATGAATGTCTGGATGTTTAACACTTTGTAGTTCGGGCTCATAGAACCGACCTTGAATCTCTTCATCTCGACTATCACGTAATGTGTAGGTGAGTGGGCTTGAACGTTTAACTGTTGATATTCGAAAGACTTCGTAACTCCAATTAGGTGTGTACCCCTTAGAGAATATGCTTCTATGTTTGCTAATGCGTACATGTTCCCCCACTCTAAATTTAGGTGTTTTACGGTCAAGAACTTTCTGACATTTTAAATGTTGCAAAATATCTGCAGCATTCTTTTCCGTTACATCTACCGGTTTATATCCGGTTGTTCTATGCTTTCTTGAATTATAATCGGTAACAATTTGAGGCAAGATTGATAGCCACTTATATGATCCTTGCATGCTGAATGTTTTCCACATTATTGCTTTAAGGGTACGATTGACACGTTCGACTATGCTACTTTTCAAGGTGGAATAACTACTGTAATGATTGATATTGAATTTTTCACTACTTTTTAAATTCTGCATTATAAAACTCCGTTCCCATATCAGTTTGTATATGCGTAGGCATCTTTTGCAATCCAGATAGCAGTTTATCCATTACCTCCGCGACTAGTTTACCATTCTTGCGTTTGATGGGGAAAGCCCAGACATATTTAGAGAAGGCATTAATTATTACTAAAATATATCGAAATCCTTTATTCACATGAGCATAAGGTATCATTTCCACTAAATCAGCTTGAAAGAGATCATTTAAACCTTTTAGTACTACACAACGTCGCGGAAAATTTCTCCTTGCTGGTTTGTGCAGTTCTTCAACAACATCGGATTTACTCATTTTTACTTTGGATTGTAGTACAATCTCTAGGATGAATAATTGTTCTTTGTCGAAAGTGATATCTTTTGGAATTATAGGTTGAATCACACCTTCCTTACGAATAGTTTTATTATTTAGAAACAGCGGTGTCATATATATTACAGTATCCACTCGAAGATGAATATCTCGAGGTAACCACTTACAATGCAATATTTTTCCCTCTGTAGGAAAGAAATATCTACCATTGATACCCAATGGAATATCTACTGTTGTCTGTTGCAAGACACCTTGCAAGGTAAAATAAGTTTCGTAATATATATCACTTTGCTTCGTAGCATCACTGCGATGCTGAGTAATATGTTTTCCAAATTTATCCACTGTCATTTGATGATGAAGATGTCTGCCAAATTTGTCTATTGGCATAACTGATGGACATGTAGTACTGCCTTTAGTGGTAGTCGGTGTAACAATGAAATCAAAAGGATATAGTAATAGGTTTATAACAAGAGCTGTTACTGTATTACTTTTGCTTCACGTAGTTCATCAATTATATATACTACTTCGTTGTGATTGCTAGTATTTCCTGTCGACATTGATCCTAATAATTTCCGTAGCCAATCTACTAACTTATTCGGGTTATTCCACGGTACAAATTCAATAGCTTTGTTATTGTATCGCAATAGTTGCATGCCACCACCTCTTTTGGAGATAGAAGTTGTTCGAGATCTTGTGGTTGGAGGGACAATAGATGATGTAGCTGACCGTTTTCTAGGTTGAAGTAATGGTTTAATGATTTCCACATATTTTTACTATTAGTTCCTCGGATTTGGTCTGTCGAGTTATAATTACGTCGGGCAGCATTAGTACGACGCAATATGTCATTGTATTGCTGTAGGTCACTCTTTTGTACCCGTAGGCATTTTTTTAAAAAGTAGTTCATATAATCCCGGTGTTCCTTCATAGTCTAGGGAGGATCCATCAGGAAGAGTGATATGAAGGTTTTCACCAATAAAGTCTAATTCAGCATCACCAATAAAAATTTCTCTTCTTCCGGAATGAAATGTACGCCATATGTTAAGTCATACTCGTCTTCTGTATCTCTAAATATACCTTCAACGTAGTACTTAGCTAATCCTTGGTATTGATTTAGATAATCTTCAAAGGCGGGTTGAGATCCAGCAGCTAACAGTTCTGATTTCAATTGTTGTAAAGTAGGAATTTCCACATCATCATCGTTAGTGGTATCAGCAATTACAGTTTCCTGCGAAGGTTGCGCAATGGTTGCGGGAACAAGAGTGCGTGGAGCCTTCCGTAATCCAGCTGTTTTAGGTGTGTGATGTAAAAAAACTTCAGTTTCTTGTGCAATGACTTCATTTTGACAGCTTCTGGCGTAAGGGGTTCAGCTTTGATGAGAGAACCATCATTTTAGTAATTAATTGTTTTAATGGTTGTGTAATAGGTTTAAAGTGTGCTTCTATTGCACGTTCTGTAAGAGCGGTATCTTCTTTCAAACTCGCATATTTTTGTTGCACGCTCTTGCGAGCACGCAAAATGTCTTGTGCTAAGCGCTCCTTCATTACGACTGCATATGTTCCATACTGCTACCATATTTATAATGCTATAAAACAGTCAAATCTCTTACGGTACCGACCTGTATTAACATCGCTTTCTTTATCAATAACAATAAAACCGAATTTGTCTTGCCAGCAACAAAAACATAAATCTTTAAACCTATCAAAGGACATATCGACATTAACGTGATCATCATACACATGCTTAAGATTAGTGTGATCTTGTTGAAAAGAATAAGTAAATTAGCATTATCACGTATAAGCTGTTTTGGAATTGAAGAATATGTTTGACACAGATAGAAACAATCATTATTTCGATGTCTGCCAAAACAGAAATGATCTCTTATTTCATTTTGCTTATGACACGCTACATCATCGAAAATCATTATTGAATTTTTACGGGAATCACTAGGGATATAACATCACTATTATCACTGTATTCGAAATACCCGACTTCTTTTATCGGTGTCAGTAAATTTCGTAGGTACTGGTATTTAGATTGATATAATGATTTGCAATAAATATATACATTTTCAAAACGTAAACCATTTGGATGTTCTAACAAGGTAATCATAACATTTGTTTTCCGCACCCAGATGGACCAACGATTATACCTCGTTTACATCCTCCTTTCAGTAGACCGCTATGTTTAGAGTAAAGTTCCTTGTTATCAGCTGTGTCATAATTTTTAATAGGTAATTCTGTGTCTTGCGGAATGAAGCGTATGGTGCCGTCATAGTACTAAACCACAAATTGTATGGTACTAATATATATACGTGTCATACAATAAAAGTAGTTTAGTAGTGGAGTGACAGCCAGTCTGGTATGAAGTATACTTCTCGGTGTAATAAGAAGAAAAGGGGTTCAGGATTAATTAATACCTTAATAAATAAATTACCCGTGGAGTTGCATATACCTGGGTATAGATACTGCGGACCGGGTACCCGTTTACAAAAACGACTAGCTCGCGGCGACAAAGGTATTAATGAATTGGATGAAGCCTGTAAAGAGCACGATATTGCATACTCCCAGTCAAACGATTTAAGTCAACGACACATTGCCGATAAAACTTTGCAACAAAAAGCTTGGAATAGATTTCGTTCCTCAAACGCTACATTTGGAGAAAGGGCAGCTGCATTAACTATAAGTGGAATAATGAAAGGAAAACGGAAAATGGGGATGGGTGGAAGATCACGGACAGGCAATAGAATGGGAAGCAAATCACGAAGAACAAAGCGTACTCCCAAACCAATTTCATTTAACAAAGCGGTACTTCTAGCGCGACGTCGTGTTGGTGGTAAACTTCGATCATCTTTACGATCTACAATACACCAAGCCTTAAGCGTTCTAAAACACAAAAAAATCATGTCACCCAAGAGCAGAATATTACCTTTACCAAAACGAGGGGTTCATACCTCTTATTCCCCTATTTGCAGCATTAGGAGCCTTAGGTTCGTTAGGTGGCGGTGCAGCTGCAGTTGCAAAAGCGGTTACCGACGCAAAAGCTGCGACAAAAACGTTAGAAGAAACCAAACGACACAATCAAGCAATGGAAGCAGCAACCGTTGGAAAAGGTTTATATCTAAAACCATATAAACGAGGTTTGGGCATATATTTACAACCGTATTCAAAAAACTCCCACTGAAGCTACCACGCCACGCCTTAAGTAATGTTGAGCTATCAAAATTTGTGGAGCAATTAAAGATTCCCTACTTTAGAGGGATATATATGCGAGATAAGCTACCTACACGAATCCATAGGAATGAATGTGGTATCGTGAATCTGGATAATCAAGCTAATCAGGGAACACACTGGACAGCATATATTAAGCGTAATAGACATATAACATATTTTGATAGTATAGGGCATGTTAAACCACCCTTCGAATTAGTCCACTATTTTAAAAGTGATGGTAGCAGAAACACAATTGATTATAACTTTATTAAGGTTCAAGAGTTCAATACATACAACTGTGGTCATCTAGTCTTACGATTTTTATACGACTACTCGTTCTGATTGTCAGTAGTTGTTACGTGATCGTGATGTCGTACACATTTACGTTCACCGGTAAAAGCAGTATCCTGCAAGCCACATTTAATCCACCGATTTTTCTTGATAATGAGTCGGAATATGTAATGGGGTTAACTAGTTTTGAATCGTTCAATACTATACAAAACGTTACTTCAAAGAACAACATGCTCATATTTGGAAGAGATAAAATTACAATACCGCCAGGAACATACGAAATCGCAGATGTGAATAAATATATTAATGACTCAGTCAAAGACGATAAGGGTATATTGATTTACGAGCAAATAATAATACTATGAAAGCAACCATGAAAGCAACCCATAACATTAGTTTCAATGTAGTCCATTCGATAGGGCCTATGCTGGCTTTAATAAAACTACTGTTTACCAAGCTAAAAAGTGTACACCTCTGAGAACCCTATTAACATCATCAAAATTAACTCATTAATTATCGAGTGCAACATAACAAGTGGTAGTTTTAAAAATGGTGAGTCATCACACATAATTCATCAATTCTTTCCCAGTGTACCAGCGGGATATAAAATAATCGAATCACCTCAACATGTTATCTACTTACCTATAAATACATCTACCATTTCAACAATAACACTTAAAATAGTAGACCAAGACGGAGATCTCGTCAATTTTAACGGAGAAGTCATAACGATAGGACTACATTTAAAGAAAATATGGTGACGCGGTATAATACATGTGCATGTAACCAGTGCAAAACAAACTATAAAAGAGTGAAGTGTGGAAAGGGTACAGTCAGTAAGCGTTCAGCGACCAAAGCGTTGACAGCGCAGAACAAAGCATTCTTGGAGAGTCTTGGGTTTACAGTACTACAATGAGTGTATTAAACGTTAATGAAAAAGTTGTTGTTGATAATGCTATCGTTAATTCCGAACTGCACACCCATCAACCATATACTACGAGATTTGGAAACAATGATGAAATCAGAATACCCATTCAGGAAGACATGTGCACTCTACCATCAGAAAGTTATGTTTATGTAGAGGGAAGATTATTGCGACAGGATGGTACTGTCTCTAACACCGCAAGGTTCGTTAATAATGGTATCGCATTTTTATTCAGTGAAATTAGATATGAAATGAATGGAATAGTGGTAGATTCCGTAACTAAGGTGGGGTTAACGTCGACAATGAAAGGGTTAGTATCATTGACACCCAATGATCTTGCCCGCCATCAAAATGCCGGTTGGTTTCCTACATCAAACAGCACACTAACAAATGAGCAAGGGTATTTTAATGTCTGTGTACCTTTGCGAATGCTGCTTGCTTTGCTGAAGATTATAATAAAGTGATTTTGAACATTAGACAAGAACTTGTATTAATTCGTAGTAATATTGATACCGATGCAGTAATTTCAACTGTGGACGAAGCATTAAAAGTTAACATAGATAAGATTTATTGGAAAGTTCCACACATCGTTCCAGCATTAGCGGAGGAATTAGCGTTAACGAAATACATTGATAAAAATGTGAATACTCCACTAGCATTTAGAAGTTGGGAAACCCACATATATCCCGCTATACCAACAACAGATAAGCATACATGGGCAATCAAAACATCGACTAGTATTGAAACACCGAGATACATTATTATAGGGTTTCAAACTGGACGAGAAAATAATGTTATGCACGATGCGAGTAAATTCGATAAATGTGCACTGAAGAATATTCGGGTATTCCTCAACACCGACCGTTACCCGTATGATAATTTAAATGTTAATTATGATAACAATTGCTTTGCCACGCTGTATGAAATGTTTGCTAAATTCCAAATGTCATATTATCAAAGAGATGGACAACCATTACTCACACCTATTCAATTTACGACGGCTGCACCACTGATGGTGGTCGACTGCTCAAATCAAAAGAAGTATTGCACTCGAAAGCAGTAGTTCTTCGTGTAGAGTTTGAAACATCGGCCAACATACCCGCTAATACGACCGCATACTGTGTTATACTCCATGATCGTTTAGTTACATACAACGCGTTAACCAAAGCAGTACGACAGTTGTAATACAATGTCCGTCATAATCGATGTACAAGGGTTCAAAATATCAAAAGCGTTTATACCAAAAGAACTCGCCATTTATAATGGGAAACAAATTGCCCATTTTGTTTTTAAATCAGCGTATCCCTGGCATACGTTGGATGCAGAGAGTCGTCGTCAAGCTACTTGGTTAATGCAAAACCAGCACTGTATTAAATGGGAAGAAGGGTATACACCACCACACCACTTTCGAAGAATACTCGAGAGATTGATTCAGCCAACAGATACTGTCTATGTCAAGGGCAAGAGAAAGCAGATTACATCAGAAAATTTGTGACCCAGCCTGTTATTGAACTTGAGGAAAGTCCACCTCTTCCTGCTATGCAACCCGTTTGTTACTTTCATTGTAAATCATTATGCCACTGTGCTTTGGCTACTGTATATCATTTATATAATATATATAATGCAATAAGTCTTGTACATATTTTTAATAAAAAATAGTAAATAGTCATTTTCGTTTTTTTTATTTATATCACACAGTATTTGTATAGTATATATTCTCTTACTAACGAATTAATACATAATATTAATATATTTAAAACAACTAAAGGAATAATACAACTTATTATTAATATAAGTTTCATTAGGGAGAGAATATAGGAAAAAAACTATCAAGTGTCAGTACCCAAACTATTCTTCTTCCGGTTAATATAAATTCATTTGCTTAGCAACCTGCAATAGTTCGCTCAACGGATCAGCATTCTCCAATTCCGGTATTCGCCAATGCCCCACGCCAATGTAGAACACGTATCACGTAGTCGATATCGTTTGTCATCCTGGGACCTAAAGGCAATTTTGTTTAACATTTCGGTATATATATCATGTAAGGTTGATCGAAACACAAACATTTTACACATTATTGTTTTATCAGACCCTCCGCGACCGCTTTGTAGTCTACTTCCGTCAACACTTTCTGAATAATAACTTTCTTAACACCTTTCGCTTTCTTAACAACTTCCTTATCAGCAAGCTTCAGACAGTATGACTTCGATCCAGCACCATAAAAATAATAAATCGCTTTCCTGCATACTCATCTTTCATTCGTCCAACGACGGAAGCAGTCGTAGGAATACCATGCAACTCATTATGATAGTTGGAAGTATCATATTCGTCTAAATTATTTCGCATGTGTGCATACATATCATCAGTTACTATCTCAACAATCAAAGAATCCGTGTCAGTATAGAGCAACGTGACATTCTTGCCATAATGAGCTCGTAAGATATCATAAAAACCGATACATTATAATTTTGGAAAGATCTAAAATACTGAATCCGACATAGACGGGTTTGTCGTACGTAACTACCTGTTTCGACAATTCCGCCGCAAACAATTTATCAGTGAATTGAATAAAATTTTTAAATTGCGGTTTTGCAACGTACCGTGCTAGACCTACCCGACGACCGTTATTTTCCCAATGTGTTAACAGTTTAATAACTCTTCGTTTATCGACATTTTCCATTGTTTTACCAAACACGCCATTATTCATGATTTTATAGAAATCCTTTTCAAACTTGTTCTGTGCTGTGTTGCGAAGAGCTGTATTAAGGTCTACGTATGGTATTAGCCACGGACTCTGACGAAATCGTAAAACCCTATGAATACGAGTAACAATTAAGCCATGCTCTATACATTGTTTTAAATAGCGGTAATGTATAACATAGTTGGTCTTATCACACAGGTTCGGGATTAACTTCTCCTCCTGGGAATGTGGTGCGCAGATCATTTCAGGACAAAACGGATAATCGTTGTGTTCGTTATGCAGATGGTGGGGATAATGTATATCAACCTCCAGTACAAATCCAACATCGGCGTCATCATCAATCTTTACTACGTCAAAGTGTTCTATTTCCTCTTGAGGTAACCACATAAACCCATCGTGAGGCAGGTATTGCTTCATACTCCAGCCGTATAAATTCGTGGCATCTAAATATTGTAAAACACTTTCGGTTGTTTAGGATCATAGTTTGGAACAAACTCGTTATTAGCGATGCTTCTCCGCTTGATACAAGTACTTACTCCACCCCGAATACCTTGTTTAAAAAGTGATACATATCCATATCCGTCAGTAATTCTAGCTCTACTTTCGTACATTTCAACATGGCATCCCACGCCAATCCAGGTAAAGTGACATACTGTGCAGGTTCTAACCCATACACACCCATACATAATCTCCTAAAGTTTTCAAACACGTCAGCCAATAACAACACATCTGATTTTAAATAAATATCAGCATAATCACCTAGTGTATTACACTTAAAGTGATCCCATACCAGTAGAACGCGACAGTATTCGTCATCGGAAATATTTGCATCGCGCATTTTATCGTAGAATTTGTCATATGATGGCACCGTGATGTCGTTCAACTTACTAAAGCTGTCTACATACGCATAAGGAAACTACCCTTATTTCTCACTAAGTTGAAGTCGCTATCATTACTAAAATATTTCCGTACCTCCATACATTGATCATCTGATAAATTCTGTGATAGAGTATCTAAGGATGCAGCCATGAATCTACAACTATCGACGAACCGTAAATTAATGTATTTCTTTTCCTGATACCATGACTGTTTACATATTCATCAACAAAATATGCTTACCAAACGTTATATATTTTCACTGTTAACCGGAAGTACGGTAATTTCTTCCGTTTCACTCGCTAACTGTTTAATGAACAGGTGAACATCATAACCACTGAGATTATGTAGAAAAACGGGAAGAAATGTAGGTACCTGATAGTTTTAAGTTACACGTTGAATGTGCTGCACCACGATACTTACCAGTAACGTGACAGTGATCTCGTACTTTCGGATTTGTCGGATCGTCCGTAAAGTGCTTACCGCATATGTAACAACATACACTGCATTCATACGTAACCTGCTGTTCATCCGTTAATGGTGTCATTGGGACAATAGCTTTGAAATGTTCATTATATATCCGTTTTACATCACTTTCCAGTCGTCTTATAAATATCTCCCTGCATTGCTCCTCTATACAGCTCTAACTTAGACCACGCATCGTTTACACTACACTTAATGTAATAACTAAACGAGTATGGTTCGTGTTTACACGTTTTTATCGTGAACGGTTTTTCGGGATCTGGTTCAGCCGTATCTACCGGTACTAAGAGCGCTTCAAAATCAGCATATATTACGAATGGTAGAACCATTTGTTTCTGATAGTTCCGAAAAGCGAGTATATTTTCCGCGTAGAATTCCCCGGTTATGTCTTTTTTTTGTTTCACGTCCGGTAATTTTGTATATACGAAGTTACAGTCGTGTGACACGTGTCGGGTTAATTGCTCCTCGGATCTAAAGTAATACAAGCATGCATCACAAAATACATTGCTCCGTTCCGCCGAGTTATTTGGTTGCTAAGTAAACGAGAAAAATTTTTATCCATACATAATGCTGATTATCTGTTTGGTTACTGACTAATAATAATAAATTAACATGGACTGCCTGTTTGGCTTTGGTGTAGTATAGAGGCCCCACTACCTCCGTGACACGTTGACCATCACGATATGTATCGTCTAACCCATAAACATTAATGGAAATGTTGTTATTGCTCTCAAACGTTGAAATATTCGTCAGCTTAACAGGGAACTGTACACCAGTCCAGTTGAATAACGTCTGGAAATCAGGGTAAGAAGATGTGCGTTGTGGTACTCCCGTTGGTGTCACTAGTGCCGATACAACAGCCCATGCAAAACAGCAATTATCATTATTTTTTACATTGACTATGGCGTGTTTATGTGCGATTTCGGCGGGGACAGCCATATAGGAAGAACCGTGGTGGGAGCAAATTTAAGCAGGTTTACCTCTATATACACGAATTGCACCAGGGACCACCCTAAAACAGTTGTTAATACTCGAGTACACCACGACTCACACTTACCAGAATCTTTATGTTGAAATTCCGATTGTTTTGCATCCAATATTTCACTTATTTTTTGGAAATACTCTTCTAACACCGTCCCTACACTGAGAATATCATACTTAGTCTGAAACGATTTCAGTTCTGTGCTTTCCTACTGTTCAAAAGTATAAACCAAACAGCTCAACATTACATTTTAATGAATAGTGTTTCTGCAACTGATTTTGTACTACCTTCAATACATTCCCTTTCACGTCTGCCATAAAGGTGAACACATCAGTATGCATATTGCATGGAGACAATCGGTACGACACAATGCGTTGTTTAAACGCATTTCGGATCACTTCGACCCCAGTATCGACAAGGAAACATACATTTGCTTTATGCCTATTGCTTCTGAGGTGTCCTTGGAATGCATACCTAGGTACATCCATTGAACAATCTGTGCAGTGCACACTCTCACCATTGTTTTTGGTTCTACCGGTTCATCGTGTTGGTCAGCCTTCCGCTTCCTTGAGTTGCTAAACCCTGATGGTCCGGGTTTGCATTATCCTTCACAGAGTTTACCCCAGATGGTCCTGCTTGCGCAAAGGAATCAGTAACATGTCTATGTACTGCTTTGTTATCGTCGGAAGTGCTTCCTTGCACCACATTGCTCCCTGTGGTTTGGTTTTGCAACGAACCCTCCTGCATGCCAGATGGTGGAGTAGATACTGACATCCAGCACGCTGTTTTTTGATGTCTCAGTAAAGAATCCTTTCGCGAAAATTGCTTCATGCAATCGCATTGAAACATCTTATTACGAGCTGTAACAAAAAGTTTACATAAAGTTTGTATAACTGCGTTACGTGTTTTGTTATGATTCCTTTGTAACCAATTATAATTATTATACAATTCTATTATGTTGTTACTTGTTTACTACTGTTTCAAAAAGAATCATATCCAGCGATGCGAACGAGGACGCAACGTAACCTATCGCCAGGAATGGGATAGTATACGATGGATATCTCAGGTTGAGGGATAAAGTAGCGTATGACTTGGGAGGACGGATAGTCAGGATAGAGTGCTGCTGATTACAGATATTCCACCCAGCATTGTTTTATGCCCTACCATGCTGGGGACCAATTGTTTTCCAAAAACTCCGCAACACATGTAGGGCTCAATACACTCTGGGGCGAAGATACTGCGTTTTCCACGATGTCCCTAAACGGTGATGGCGCAGGTATTATATACTGCATCGGTGTTGCAGGATTTGAAGAGAATGAGATGTCAGTAAACGACCACTCATTCTCTACAAAATCTGCAGCACACGTCGGACTAAGGATGCTTTCCGTTGATTCGTCCATCGGCTCTACTTGTACCGAACAGTTTAGCGGACTCCAATTCAGCTCAAACACCTCGATACAAGCAGGGCTGAGAACGGTATCGGAAGGACTCCAATTCAGCTCAAACTCCTCGATACAAGCAGGGCTGAGAACGGTATCGGAAGTGTGTTCCCTGAGCTCTACTTCTACCGTAGAACTACTATACGACCACTCCTCTAGGAATTCTGCGGTAGAGGTAGGGCTCAGGGAACCTTCAAATACATTATCTCCTCCCACTCTGTCCTCCGAACGTGTAGCAGATGTGGACGACTCATCATCTACAACACATTTGGTGGTCAGAACAGTTTGAGTGTTATCCACCCTCGTGTCTGAGTGCATTGCGGAATTTGCGGATGAACGGAAATCCATCATAGGAATCCATTCATCCGAAAATTCCTCAATGCATCCAGGACTTAAGATATTATGAAATACAACCTGCTCTTCGCTCACGGGTGGCTCCGTAGTCTCGTTTGGCTCACTAACAGGTTGTAGGGTGAGCAGTATTTCGTCCACGGAGACCTGATCGTAGTTACGGGATACCACCACATCCAAGTCGTCCTCTGGAGGTGGTGTAACTAACAGCTGCAAAGCTCTATCACAGTCATCCATGTCGAAGTACTGCTCGCTCTCTGCCAGGCCGTCCTCCTCATTTACATTCTCCTGCAGGAGCTCCATTACTTCCTGTCCGTGATCCATACGAGACCTTGCATCCAACAACCCCTGCAGGATGGGATAGTTAGGTTGTGGTACTAATGCTATGTGGCTTATGATATTTATTCGCCCATTTGACACTGGAGGACAATCATAAGCCACATATGTACGTGGCATACCTATGAAGTGAAGTGGCATATAGTTTATTGAAATTATTCTAAGTCCGAAAAAGATTTATTGAAATTATTCTAAGTCCGAAAAAGATTTATTGAAATTATAATAAGTCTTATATGAATTTATTCAAAATTCCACAAATAATTTTTGAAATATTTTCTAAGTCCACAAATAATTTTTGAAATATTTTCTAAGTCCAAAAATTATTTTTTTAAATATTTGCTAAGTCCACAATTAATTTTTTGAAATATTTTCTAAGTCCGCAAATAAAAAAACCGTGAAAAATGTCCTCTAAAAATGCATGAAAAACGTTGTTTTTTTGTGGGGGAAACACCTATATTTAGCGAAAGGAAAACAGTAGAAATCATTCGTACAACTGCTTCTAAAGTAATACAGACGAAAAAAATCGAGATGAATGCTACACCAACTTCCCCATCATCTGCTTCATCTGGCGCCGAAGAAATGTATCAGGTAAGACCATAATTTTTTTTTTCTTGCACTATTAATGTATTTGTAACTTTTTTTTTTTTTTTTCAGGTGGACCAATCTATATCGCCTGAGGCATTTTTTCTTCGGCAAGTCCTATCCCGAGATCCCTCCAACACCTCACGTTTCCTCCACACTATTTCCATCCAGCCCTAACTATCCCTCCACCTTTAGCCCGTTGGCTTCCTCCACACCTCTACCCATCCATCCCTACAGTCCAACACTTCAGCCCTCTTCCCTGAAGTGGTATACATCCTCAACCCTATTCCACTCCAATTGACGTGGGTAGCTCAACCAGTGACGATACAATCTATGAACAGACGACCGTAGTCCTGGATTCTCCACAGGAGCTCGACAGTGCTGCGGAGACAAATACATTAGACATACCTTACGCTGACGTCATCACTATCAGTGACGCCGACGATGCTGCCTACGATAGTGATGTATGCAGCACAGTGTCTTCCAGTGTTGAGGCGGTTTGTTCCTCATGTGCTGGGAACGACTATCTCAACATTGGTGACTACGACTCCGACGTAATAATGGACCCTGCCTACAGCTACGATTCAGACGACTATGACAATGACGCCCTACGACAACAACGAAGACTTAGACGTAGAGTTCATCAATGAAGTCGTCATTGAAGCGAGCAGTGACGAAGACGACTTCATGAACTCTCTAACAAATAACATGCAAAGCCTCGAACAAAGCGATCAAGACCTCGAGGCTATTGTACAACGAAACCGTGAACAGGAACTGGATGACGCAGCCCAGGAAGTCCAGGACAACGGGATGACTCTGACATGCACGACGACGAAGACGAAATTATTGAAGACACCTGGTTTTGGGCTACCCACATTCCCATGACTATTGGCCGCACTCTGCTTCCCCCGGTATCCAATATCATGCATTCGATGGCGTCAGGAGACAGTGCTGCGCAAAGCAATACAGCTTTTTTGCTAATTGCTGCGTGGTACTGGCTCTTTTACGCGCATCGCATTATCACCTGGGAACGTCTAACATTCACGGTATGTATTCCCCTTTACACTAATGCTATACTAATGCATCTGGTTTTTCTAGCTGACCACCATAGTACCATTTGTCCGGAATTATGATGTCGTGATTACGGAGAGCTCTCTAGAGGAGCAGCTAGACCGAGCCCACACTAGGCTTGTAACATTATACCTTGACTGGAATAATGTTACAAGCCTCGTTGTACTCAGTGGGTACGATCACGCCATTATACATCTGGAAACGATACTGGAAACTGTCGAAGAGATTGCAGGACTCTACGAACTCATCCGAGTTCGTAATGTAGCTCTTCGACACATGGTCTTTCCTAGTGATCGAGACAGACATAGTAAGTATACCTACTGCCACATTTCTCCAGCTACTTAGGTTTTTATTTTCAGAAAAAGACCGACATCCTCAATAGTGCGGCTGCAGACCACTACCGACCACTAACTGACTGAGCGCGTTGACTATATAGACCAACAGATTGACAGACTGCTAGACAAACAGACTGACCGACTGACAGACTGCTAGACAAACAAACATGCATTACATTTTGTATATGTTCAAACATATCTTCATGCTGCTCACCATGATAAGCTGATGCATATGTAGTACAGAGAAACATCACACCACACTGCACGTCCACGCAGATGTAATGACACAGAAGTCGAGAGGACCTTTTGCACTTGTACTAAACCAAAATGTTTTATTCCTAAAGAAAATCATATATCTGAGTAATACATTAATTAAATATATTAACATATTGTTTTCTTTTATTTTGGTAAAAAGTGAGGTTGAGCAAAAACATACAAGTGGACAAAAACATACAAGTGGGGTATAGAGTAGCAAGCAGGTGGCTAAGCATAAAGTAGGTCACGCGGATGACCTTGTAATTGTGAAACAGGAAAGCGTGGTCGGATAGCCTTGTAATAGTGGAACAGAAAAGCGGAGCTTGTGACCCTGGTTTTGTGGTAATGATATGTCGCACAGATAGCCTTGTAGTTGTGGAACAGGAAATCGGGGTTTGTGACCGTGGGTTTGTGGTAATGATATGTAAGTAGGTCACACATTGCGCTTTTTTGACCTTGGTACGGTGGGAAACCGGTTTTTGTGGTAACCTTGGAAATGTGGAAAACCGGTTTTTGTGGTGGTGTCCCAAAAGTCTCCAATCTTACCTACTCCCTTTTTTCTTTTTTTGCTTCCTTTTCGTTGAGAGGACAATTTTCAGTTCGATTTTGACGTATTGTTCCTGTACAACCATACCCAAGTTCAGTCATTTTTCTAAGAAGCGGCAAACCAGTAAAAAAATTATCTATAAAAAAATTGTATTGACGGTCTGGATAAAATTGTTTAAGTCTGCCTGTAAATGTGGTTACTACTGATGCTCCAAGACCAAGCTTCGAATTTTGAAGATACGTTCCTTTTCCCTGATAAGGCTCTGTACTTATTAAATAACCATGTGAATTGTTTATCGACCAACATTTAAACCCGTATCTAATTGGTTTGCCTAAAATTCTTTGCTTACAGCTATGGTGACTGTAGTACGGAACCATTGATTCGTCAACATCAACATTTTCTATTTCGGGTAAATTTTCCAAAAATTTTTGGTTTAGATGATCAATCAGTGGACGGATTTTGCCGAATTTGTCATCCTGAGGTAGGTGCGTATTATCTGCAAAGTGTAGGTTTCTTAAAATTTCCCTAAATCTATTGCGGGACATAGCATCAGCAATGGCCGGATTTCTTAGATCTGCATCTAAACTTCAATACATATCGCGTCTTGGTTTAGGGCTGTATCCAGATATCATAAGGATGACAAAAAAATTGTTTATGTCATCAACAGATACGTCAAACATACTATTTGCATTATTTTCTTTTGCATACTTTATTGACTGATCTCTGACATACTCAATAATATAGCTATCCCAAAACCTTTGAAGTAGATCGACAGGACTACTCAGTTTTATGTCTTGTGTTGGTGTTGAAGTAACATTAGACATGCAGGGCTTACAAGATCTCCGTCATTCCATTTTTCTATTGATATCTTCTTGCTTTTACTTTTATTAATTTTTTCAATTTCGCTTTCGCTGCTGTCGCTTTCTATGCACTGCACTTTCCTTTTCTTTAACCTATTTTTATTTCCGCTTGAAGTGGCCTGTTAATTTTTTTTTCTTATCCAACTTTTTACTATTAGTGGATTCCGTTTCTTCAGAAAGAGTCCCATTTTCTGACTCATCATCACTTGTGTCATATACACGATTGCCATGCATTTGTAAAGATGCCTCAGCTGGAGCGCAGAGTATTTTTGAGGAAAACTTATTAGCAAAGTCCACTTCATTTCGTTGTTGGATAGCTCTGAGTCACCTTCGGAGTCATCTGCGGGGGGTGTGATGTAAATGTCGGCTGAATCAAAGTTTTCTTCATTAATTTTGTCCAATAAACGGTTAAGACTATCAGACATATATCTTTTTTTCTTCCCATAAAACGTTTTTGTGTCCATTTTACCTATAAATAAAAAATTCAATTTACTACACTTAAAAAACGCCAAGTTCCAAAATCGGAACATACCTAAAAATGGAGGTCTATATAATTCCAAAACCTAACCAAACTTTTTCAAACAACTAAACCTCTCTCAATAGTACAATTGAATGTTACGATGATAAAAGAAATAATAATTTATGAAACTAATACATGCAATGACGTAGTGTTTATAAAAAAAGATAATTACCTGCCTACGTTGTGTATATTCACTAATAATCCGGTAAAAACTAATATGCAGAACACAAATAACAATGTAGGTGCATCAACTGAATATCTGGAAACTAACAAAAAATAGTTCAAACATACTTGAAGCGCTACCTATTAACCGGATGTTAAATTAGACATTGTTCCAATTTTGGAACATGGCCATGAATGGGTAAATACAAAATACTACTTATATTTTTTAAAATATTTTTCATACCGCTTAAACAATATTTCCTGTCCTGATCAGGTGTCTTTTCTTCTCGTTCTATGAATTAAGTAATATCTGCAGCTGTGGCTAGAAGGTAAATTTGAAGTAGGTAAGCTTCGTTACTTTCCATCTAAACCGACGTCATTCTTATGAAAAAAACGTGCCGTAGCTACAAAGTTTGCTAAATAAACTAAAAAGTCTGCACTCTTATAAAGCAATATATAATGGGACAAAATAATATCTAACCAGACATTATTTATTTGAGCAAGAACTAGAGTGATGGCATTTAGAATTGCACAATACATTTTTTCTTCGGCAAGAATATGCTCTGTTTACACACTTTTTATTGCACCGAAAGAAATAGATCCAAATATATTAGAGGATGCAGCTCTAAGTGATATTTCGTTTTTGTTGCTAACATCTTTGTTGTCTATAAAAATATTATCATCAGCCAACTGAAACTCATTTCTACAAAACATTTTTTGTAAAACTCCAGTTGCTAATTTGTAAAATCCTTCATCAACTGGCTTCAACAGCAATTACGTTTCGTGGTGCCACGATCCACGTCTGGTAATCGCAAAAGGATATTGTCGCCAACTAGGGATGGTTTAAATTTCTGATTTGATTGTGCGAGCATCAAATTGGCTTGTCCTTCTAAACCTCTTTTAGCGTTTTCACGATTCCTAGTTATATCGCAGGAACGTGGGCAAAGAAAACAATAAAATGGACTTTTCCATTACATTGTGAGTAGATTTCCACAATCATGAGAGGTTTTTGACACACAATACATAACAAATTTTCATTAATTTGTTCAATTTCAACAAAAGATTACATTTCTTCATTTACAATATTGTGTATTTCTTCTTCAATAAAACCATACATAGTTTTATCCGTCGTATTTTCCATTTTCGTATCTACAATAGAAATATCCACATTTTCTTCAAACATTTTCGTATTTTCTATCGCCTCATCGATAATAGAAACTTGCACTTCTTTTTCAAGAGTTTCCGCTTCTGTCTATTCAGTCAATTTATTTTCTATTGTATGTTGAAATTCTGTAGTTTCTTTCAACAATTTTTAAAGGTCGTCGTCAGATTCTAATGAACCAACCACATCTTGAGGTAAGTCAGTGTTTTTAAACCATTTCTCTGAGAGCACCAAAACATAGCCTTATACGGCGTTCGCTTGATTGCACTGTTTTTTTTTATTAGATAAAACACAACCCGTCAGCCCAGTGTCTGGTATTTTCATCGGACATATAAGAGCATATCTCGGTTACAACGTTCCACAGAACCTTGTCTGTATGAGTGTCAAGGTTTTCCATGTACAATTTTCAAATGGGACCATAGACACTTTAAATTATTTATTACCTGCATAGAAAATTCACGGCCGTTGGCAGAATAAAGAATAGATGGCGCCCCAAATAAACAAATTTTTTTTATTAGATTCCTAGCAGTTTCTGCAGCCTTACTCTTCAATGGACGTAATATACAAAATTTTGTTAAGTGGTCTTGGTAATTTAATATGAATTTATATTCTCAATCGGGTTCAGTCTGCATATCAATAAGGTCGATTGGGCATCGAGAATTCATGAGTTTACTTAAAATAGGTTTAACAACAATTCCTTAAGCGGTTTTCTTTAGTTGAGGTTTCACACAGTTTTAAGTATATGTTAATAATTTCTCTAGCCGTGTTTGCATACTTCTTTTTAAATTCTTCTTCCAATACTAAAATAAAAATAAAATAGGCAATAAAAAATAAATTTAATTAATATTCCAGACAAACCTTTATGCCGTTTATGACTTGTAAAAAAATGTTCCTGGTGAATTATAGGAAATACTTCATCAGATATTCTTCTGTACTGCTTTGAAGATAGAGGTTTTGATGCAGATTTGAACAAATTTGCCTCTTTAACCTCACTTAATACAGTAAGCTAAAGGTTTATTGTCACAACATTATGTTTTTGAGTACCAGAAGCTCCCAATAGGCGAGATAGTAGTGATTCGAATTCACCTTGCATATTGTCATATTTATTGCACTTAATACAAAAACAAACTTCAACAAATAACCAATAACATAACCCAATTTTTCTATTCGGGTTCGGACGATCGGACGTTCATTGAATAAAGCAAACAAAACTAGTATTGGTCATTCAGAAATGCGCAAAACTACTTCTGCTTATTTTGTTACACTCAATAACCGATTAAATGTGAAATTTTGGGTTTGGGAAAAATTCGTTGCTCAAAACTAGTTGTGCGCATTTAATCGGGCATTGTCGAAATTCGAGTATTGAGTCTAACATAGCTATTGGTGCGCCATTATTATTTTAGGTTCTTGTCCTTTTGCAATGCAATGTTATATCTCTTTCTTCCAAAGCTTTAAAAATCTTTATTATTATTAATCTTCTCAATTATGTGGTACAAATATTTTTTAAACTCACATTGTACTTTGTCGAATGACGGATTGCAATTATACTTTATAAATTTTACTAAATTTTACAAATCAAAATAATGAAATTTATCCTATATCAGTTTTTATTTTTTAATTTTTCTTAATTACCTACTATTTCTATCTTTCTTAACCTACAATAATTAATAGTATCATAGGCAGTTAGAATTTGTACATTTATATTATGCAATAACAATGATCAATTCATCCCAAAATGAAGTAATAAGATAATATTAGCATTCTAACTAAAAATAATTTTAACCTAAAAAAACTTCCGGTATATATCTTTCGTGTTTAGTTTATAATAGATTAAAATTGAAACTATTATAATAACTCACTTTAATTGGTGAATGGATGTCGCAAAATATAATCGTGGCGTTGCTTAAAAATATATGCATGTTCAGAATTGCCAAAGTTTTAATTACCACTAAGTTTTAGTCGCATTTGATCATACCAATGTACCTATAAACTGTATTACAGCTTAGTTTTTCTACTTCGATATTCTAGTGCACTTATTGATGTATTATTTTTAATTGCTTACGGTTTGATAGTATTTCTGATTAACGCACCCTTTTTAAATTGGTTGCATTGTGGCAATGATGGCAAACAAAAATTGATTACTAATTTTTAACCAATATCATTGCTTTATACTAAAAACGCGTTTTGTAAATCCAATTAATAATTATTTTCGTAACTAGAGCTTTTTACGCATTTATTGTTGCGAGGTATAATTTTTTAAAACAAGGGCGGTTCATTAAAATTATGATAGCGTAAGAGTTACAATCTAACCCTTTATAATTTAATTAACAGTGCAAAAGTATACGACAACGGAAATTTTGACATATCTAGGAATAAACGTTACGTAACTCAACTCAAGTATCAACATTGTATTTCATACCACTAACGGTTTATTGGGAATTATGTTGTGCAATAAATTAAAATTTACTATATAATAAAAATAAATATCTGGTGTGAAACACCACAATACCTTCCAACCTACATCCTACTTTTTTTAAGATAATTGTGCAATGTCCTTTATAAGAAGTTCATTGCGAAAATAGGCAACATTGTAAACGTAAAAACAATAATTTACGCCAAACAGACGTTTAAAACTTCACGACAGACAGAGGTTAATAGACATCTAGGTGCCAACTTAAATGAAAGGAAATGGAATCATTTTAATTTCAATTTTTTTAGGATAACTATGCAACCATTTTTATACGTTCATAACGAAAACAGGCAACATTGTAAAAGCAAAAACAACAATCTAGTCAGAATGACGTTTAAAACTTCATGTCAGGTAGAGATTAATAGACATAAATACATGTTAACGTAAAAAATTTCAAAGCGGCCCACTTCTATAAAAATATCGATAATACAGCTTCATCACTTGCATAGAAAATAATTAATCGATATGTTCAAGGTCTATATCTTGGTATTTTTATATCTTTGATATATGTAGCTGTTTTAGAAATATTTGATAAAAACCAAAAACTGCCCCTAATGAACGCCCCTCGTCGCCAAATGAAAACAAGCTTAAATTTTAGATACGTACGTAGGTATTTTCAGGAGTTATCGTGGATACTAACATACATACACACAGACACGCACA
The DNA here is from genome assembly GCA_036346205.1 of Vesta saturnalis. Lineage (NCBI taxonomy): Eukaryota > Metazoa > Arthropoda > Insecta > Coleoptera > Lampyridae > Vesta > Vesta saturnalis. The sequence goes on along the minus strand of JARFJB010000408.1, from coordinate 74,873 downwards.
CACACGCACGCACGCACGCACGCACTCACACTCACACTCATACGCACACTCACACTCACACTTACACTCACACTCACATTCACACTCACACTCACACTCACACTCACACTCACACTCACACTGACACCGACACCGACACCGACACCGACACCGACACCGACACCCACACCCACACCCACACCCACACCCACACTCACACTCACACCCACACTCACACTCACACTCACACTCACACTCACATCCACACTCACACCCACACCCACACCCACGCTCACGCTCACGCTCACACTCACGCACTCACGCACTCACGCGCTCACGCACATGCACACGCACTCGCACGCGCTCGCACTCGCACTCGCACTCGCACTCACACTCACACTCACGCTCACGCTCACACTCACACCCACACCCACACCCACACTCACACTCACACTCACACTCACGCACTCACGCACTCACGCACACGCACACGCACACGCACACGCACACGCACACTCACACTCACACTCACACACTCACACAAACAGACATCCAGACATGGTGGCCGATCTTGGCGAAACTTGGTCTAAAGTTGTAAAATGAGCTAATAACCTTCTATACCTACATATCTATATCTAGGTTGGAAGGTAATAAAAAGTTATATTCAGATCAAAAAATTGAATTATTTGTAATACCTTACCAACTTGTTTACTATTTGTTACACCATCAATTCACACTAGGCATCGCGTAGGGTTGCTTATAAATCTGTTGCCAATTAAACTTGCCGAAAGGAGCCGTGGTTTTTTTTTTATCTTTGAAATATATAGCTGTTTTAGAAATATTTGATAAAAACGAAAAGCTGCTCCTAATAAACCCCCCTCTTCGCCGCTGAATTTCTCCCAAAATCTAGTCAGCTCTAAGCTCAAGTACAAAATTTTAGGTACGTAGGTATTTTCGTTCTGGAGTTATCGTGGATACTAACATACATACACACAGACACACACACACACACACACACACACACACACACACACACACACACACACACACATACACATGCACGCACGCACGCGCGCACGCACGCACTCACGCGATAGTATTCTAATAAAGGGGGCACGTACTATCTCATAAGACAACTATAGGCCTCCGTATCTTGTTCTCACGTCTTTTCCCCTTGTCGGGTCCACCGATTGTTTGTGACGCCATCTAGTGGTATATTTTTAAAACTAACGAATGTTTTCTGTAATAGAAGTTGATCGTGGCTCCACCTAGTAGTATATTTTAAAATCAGATTTAAATGTCTGGGAATGGCAGGGAATTTGAAACAGTGTTCTAATAAGGAGGCCCGCATACTACCTCATGACACACCGTTATGACTCCTAAACTTGTCAGAGTCTTAGCCCCACAAAGACATTTGAGGTTTTAGGCATTTAATAGTGAAAGGGTGTTATTGCGGTTACATAACTGGGACATCCCCGCACCTTACACACAAAGAACGTGAACACCATAATTGTTTTTCAAGGTCTGTTTATCTTTTATGTAATCACCTAACTAGTCGGTTTTTATTAAAAAAACTCCTTAGAGATTTGTACGCACTGAAATGTTGTGTATCGCGAGCTTCAGAAAAATCAAAATTTTGCGCTAAATTATACTAGATTAGATATTTATATATTATTTTTCTTGATAAAGAAATGGTTATTGTTTAGTTGTATTTGAATGTAATTAATATTAAGATGAAAAGTTTCAGTTTATTTCAATAAGTTACCTATATATTCAATTTGAAAATATTTAAAATACGCGGCATTTGCAAGTGCATTGATGTATTGATTTAAAACAGTCGCACTAAGTAAGCGATCAAGAAAGGTCGCATCTAGTAAGCATTCGGAATTAGTTGAAAAGCGGTTGCTGTAGTTTGATTTATGCTGCAATTAAAATTGTGAATTTATAACAAAAAGTCAGTTAGTATTGTATTAAGAGAATATAAGTGGTATTTTCCTTATCAGTGAGAAAGAAAAGCTAAAGCGAATTAAACTGTAAATGCTATCAAGTTGGTGGTAATAAAGGTTACGTAATAATTTACAAAGTGCGTATTGAAAGTTGATGTTTTGATAGCGAGTGATAAATGTACAATAAGACAATCGACCCAGTTAATAGATCGATATATAACGTATAATATCTAAAAAAACATTGATAATTAAAGCATGTTTTTTCGTAGCTCGCTTGCAGTTTGTTGCGCACGCCGTTTGTAATTAAAACTGAACAATTAAGAAAAAACTGTATAGTGTAAATATATCGAGCAATAATTTACAAAAATCAGTAAATGTGGGGAAGAAAATTAAAAGTATATTCAGCTATAACAAAGGTATAAGAAAAGATAATGACAACAAAGGAGAA
>JARFJB010000408.1:27500-62500 GCA_036346205.1 Vesta saturnalis | reverse complement strand
ATACAACACCTTAAATTTAGGTACCATTTTTATCGAAAGCATACAGAAACGTTCTTTACCGACAATTGGTTCGCATCTTGGCTAAAAGTGGGCTCATTCTACTCTAATTTAATAGTTTAGATACTATACAATTATTATTTATAGTCTTACATCGTCATAAGTGTTGTATCTGTCTGGTGTACTTAGTTTGATTAACAAATTTTGATAAGATTATTTTCATTGGGACGGAAAGGGAATATTTACGACTATTTTACTTATTTTATTTTACTTACGGCATCTAAAGTGACTACACCACTAGCTACAACTAACAACTAACAACTATTAATGTTGTAATAATATTCATAATTGTAAAAATGAAATACAATTTTGTGTTGTCTAAATAGATATACCCCCCTAGAATTTTATTGTGAAATTATTCTTGGAAATATACCTGTAGATTCATTGAATTATCGACATAAGAATTCTATACAAGATAATATGATTAGATTTAAATTTTGCCTAGTGACAGAATTTAATTAAAAAAATGGCAATATATCGAAAACTTACTATCGTTGATAATTGCGTTATAACCAATTTGCTTAAATTTGTTTGATTAGGTTCCACAAAAACATTCAGAACAGTCGATGTTTTAAAAAATCTCTATATTTACGTACGTATTTGGCAATAGTATAAAAGTATGACCGTCTTTTTAACAGTACCCCACGCTGATCATATACATTTCTGTTAATTTCCCATACACATAATCATTAGATACGTTCCCACTGAGGTAATTATGTGGTAAAATAAAACTACTAAAGGTGTTTCATATGGTCTTTTTGTAATGTCTATTATAGTTCTCCATTAAATGATAAAAGACTTGTTTTTAAACTTTATGGCAAATATATTATTAGCACAGTTGCGATCTACACAAAAGAATTTCTTCTAAAATTAAAATTATCATATCCTTATAATTATCATTAAAGAACATTTTTTAAATATATTGACAACGTGTTATAAATGAATTTACTATTTAAATGCTACGACAACGTGCAATACCAAATCCTTTTTATAATTTGACAATCGTAAAATTGATTGTCAAATAGACTCCTACAACTATCAACACACAGCAGATCCGGTCTAAAACAACAATTTACATAATTCAAGTTTCGTTCGAACATGGGCCTGATAATTAGAAGTCTCCGTAAACACTGCTTTGTAGTTTGAAGTTATATCTTAGAGGCTATAAATAATAAAGTGCCTGAGGCTGGCAGAACTCATCACCACTCGACGAACATTAACGATTTGTCCTTATTTGGGCAGGTAAATGATTTAGTTTAAGATCTTTGGATGTTGATGGACAGCTGACTGAATCTGACACTTTCCATTAGTCATTGATTATTAGTCAAATACCTGGCTTAATTGGGTGAAATGTGACACAATAATGCTCTAATTTTCTGCTGTCAAATTATAATTAACACGTAACGTGTTGCTTTAAATCGTGACACATTCAATTAAGTGCTGCATTAATAATCAGTAAAGTACTATTTTTTATTTCTTACATAAATTATTACACTACTTTTTATTGAAATAGGGTCATTAAGACGAATTTAAGATTTTCTAAACTCTATTACTAAACTGTTTCACATTCATTCCTATAAATCTATATTTAGATTATGTTCCCTGAATACCACCGATAAAATAACTTTGCGGTGTAAAATATTATAATGCGCTGAGCAATGGTTTAGATAAACACCTGTTAGCTAATGCACATATCTTAAATAAGCGGTGTGACAAGATGAAGTATGATGTAAAAGTTTAGTTATATTTATAACCATGCGAGTTTACAAACTAGATCCTTTATTAAAATTTGCTTTAACAAAGTAATGTAATGTTTCGAGTTAAAATCGAATAACTATGCTTTATAAAATACAATAATAGGCTATATAATTTGTGTAAGTTATAAAAATATCTGTCGCTAAAGAAATGGGAACACTAATTTTAACAGCAAATGGAGACCCATAATTTTAAATGACAGATTTCTTTTCATTTTGTGTCGCAAGGTTGTGTTTGTTATACTTGTTTGGAGATGCGATGAATTAGTATAAGTACTTATTTTCTGTTTGAATAAGTCACCATCAACAATCTGGTCACAAAACAATTTGTAGGTGCTTTGTTCTTTATGAGAACACAATTGTATTAATGTTTTTAATTAATTGAAAAAAATAATTGTGTTAATGTCTTTAATTAATTAAAAACATGTGATATAAAACTTACTATCAGCTATAAACATTCCTAGGTACACGTCAAATAGTAGAGATTTTAAGACCTACGGCTGTGATAATGACATAACGCCCGAGGTTTGTTCCATAGTTTATCAGTTTCAGGAAAACAACCCTAATTTTGAGAATGTATTATGAAAATGTGGCAGGTAATTAAAAATGTATAACTGCCTTGTTCCATAAACATCAAGGCTTATGTGTTTTTTGGTTGCAAGCAAGACGGTTCATTGTCATGGATTATAAAGTCTTTGTTTATCAACAAACATGATGAATAGTCGTTAATTGTAAGAAAAGTGGCTACGGATTTAGCAAATATCGTTGTTAGATGTGCTGAGGGAAGCCCTTAAAACTCTAGTTCCCATCAAATCGAAGTTACGTTACAACAAATCTTATTCAGATTTTAAAAAGTGGCAGCACATTAATGATTGCCTGTTTTCAGTTCACCGTTCTTTATTATTTCTCTACATGTATCATTATCAAGAGAAAATATATAAGTAAAATAACAAACAAGTTGTTACGATAACAAATCATTAAGCTAAAACAGCAAATTTGATGTAGACTATAATTCTAATATTTAAAATATCTGTTAAAGGCGAGCCTATAAGATCAACCTGTTCGTTCATTAAAGGTACTCTCTGTTTATGTTTATACATTTTCAATATTTCCAAAAATGTAAAATTTTAATGTTGTTTTGTGAAGTCATAAGGTGCTTATTTTCTATTAAATGTTTGCCATAATTTGATTTGTCTGTGTGTTTAAATTTGTAACATCTAATGTGTTCTTTGTAACTAATATGAAATTTACCATAACTACGTCTTTGTTATTTTACTTATACGTTTTCTCTTGATAATTATACATGTTGTATTGAAACGCGTAGAGAAATAAATAATTATATAAAGGAAATTGTGGAATTATATTGTATTTTTAACATTGGTGCTATTAAATATGGAATTCCATGCTTCCATGCAATTCCATGCAGTTCGATGCTTATAACTACTATTAGAATTAATAAAAACATTGACCTAAAATAATACGGAGAATTATTTGCTTTTATAAAAAGACACTATGTGAGACATCTTCCAAAAAACACAAAATCTTTTACCAATAATGAACTCAAAATATTTGTTTATGAGGCGGATTTCTTGGGATCCTCTAGATGTAACAACCTCTACCATATGAAAATAAATGATGTCAAAAGTGAAGGAGATGCTATAATAGTGATGATTAATATATCTAAAAAAACAATCTATTTTTTCCTGTAATCACATATGGTTTGATTAATTAAGAGAATATTATAGAAAATGTTTAGTATGTTGAGGTCTCATTTGACACCACAACATACTAAACAACATTTTTTTGTTTTTTACAATAGTGTCAAATGTAGTACTCAGTTGGTGGAAATTCATACGATTTCTTTAATTCCTAAACAGAGGCTTTGAAAGTTGAGTTTTCAAATGCTCACTCACTCAGGAGCAGTTCGGCCACTGTTCTAGTAAACATCGGTGGAAATGTTACTGATTTGATTTTGTTATATAATATTCTCAAATAATTTTTTTTCTAATTTAGATGTGAAGTTAGCCTTCCCCCCGCGAAGGGTAAACTTTCATTATGCTTCTCTGAAAATACTGTGTTTACACTATATTTAGCGCACGAAAAAAGGGCTCTTCCTGTGCGCGAAAATTTTTCTCGTGCGCAGATTAGCCGCTGGTTTATTTTCCTTAGCAACGTCAAACAACGCAGTTTTTCATTACACGTCCATAAATGTTTTCCTTTGCTTGCATGACTTTCCGTGTTCGGCTACGTTTCATACGGGAATTTGCACGCGCGCACGGGAAGAGCCTATTTTCTGAACTCATAATGAAATATACTATTTTGCAAACGTTCTTTAGTTAGTTGTTTTTGTTTAATAGCTATTTTTGTCGTTTGTTGGTTGTTAGTATTTTCCCAATAAATTTTTTTTTGTTTTAAAAATCCACCATCACAGTTTAACTAATTGTAATTATAATAAATTATATTTCAACATAATAAAACGTTCAAAAGTACTAAATATATACCCTTTAAGTTTTTAAACAACACTCTAGTGTACGATCTAAACAACAATGACTAGCAGTGTAAAATTAACCCTCCAATATTATAATTTTTAATTTTTATTTTGTTGCGATCGTTTATTGGTCGTCTGTTGGTGTTTGTTTGTTATTTTTTTTCTCCTAATTAAATTTTGTAAAATGAGCATGTGGTTAAAATTTTATTTTTTGTGTTTCAATCTTTGTTAGTGTTTGTTGGATATTTTTTAGCGTTTATTGGCAATTAAATTTTTAATGTAGGAGTAAAATTACCCAAGGTTAAAATTTATCATTTTATTTTGCTGCTATCCTTTCTTGGTCGTTTGTTTTTCTTTATCGGCTATTTTTTGTCGTTTGGTGAATACTTAAAATATTTGCTCTTACCATGTTTGTTAGCTGGTTGTTGGCTACTTTTTATCGTTTGTTCGTATTTTCAAATTAAAGATTTTCAATACTGGACCTGACTAAGCATTTATAACCATACAGGCAATTGTCTGTTGGCTAGTTTTTTATTTTGTAGTTTGATTAAGAATAAAATATCTAAAAAATTCAATTGGAAAAATTAACCAGCAAACAAGAAAAACAGCCAACAAATGATCAGCAACACGCGACGCGTGACGCATGCACGCACACACGCAATGTGGCTACTTTACAACTGTGTTTGCAATCATCTAAACAGGCGTCCTGAACATTCGCTGGTGTGAAAATGTGATTAAATTAAACTTGTACCTGCAAATATGTTTAGATACAGATCCTAGAGGCTGCATTAGTCTTAATTATGTAAAATACCGCAGTAATATTTAAACTTGCCCACTCCTTTTCTGTTCTAATAGTTTTATTCAAAAGGCTATAGCTAGCAGGAATACGTTTTACATAAATTTGTTTTGCATGGTTTGACCATTTTTTACTTGAACGTATTAAATATAGTGTTTTTAAAATAACCTAGCTGATTTTCTGAAGGTACCAGAAGAGATTTGCAAATCAGCAATGAATAATTATTTCATAAAAATACAAAATAATTATGTTCAAGAATATACCGAGAAATTAATTGTAAATTGATAGGAAATACAACATAAATAATCATGAAAGATTAGATCAATTTTATATTCAAATTGTAGTCAAATTTTATCGTGTAACAAACTTTAATGAAGAAATCATTAAGAGTTGTACTACTAGAACGTTATTAAATTTTTTCTACTTTGTGTTATTTATTTTGCTACGTTAAAATATTTGCCTCAAGGGTGATCATTTACAAGCATGATCGTCGGCCAACTACAACAAGAATAAAACAGCTTTCTATCTTGTTTTTCAATTCTTAAAATATTTATGCCTTCTCCTTTGACGAATTAATATCCACAAGAAATGCGTTAATATGTACCACTTTTTTTTTAATTGCCTGTAGTTATTTCGATAAATATGTTATATCAAACTTCAGAATTCTCGTAAGCAGAGACTTTTCAATGTTGATCACGAAAAAGAGAAGTTTTCCAGAAGATTTTATTAATACCCTCCACGATATCAAATATAATGCGCAAAATGATCAAATCATATGACACCTAGTTTTGCTTAAAAAAGTTAACAGTTGTTGAGAAATCATAAAAATAGGCCAAATTCAAGTTTTCTTCGAAAAATTTTTGTATAAAATAATTAAAATATATTCAAACATTGAAAAAACCATATTAGGCCTGATTTCCTTGAAAAAGGTTATTGTCAAAAACCGTTACAAAAAAAATCATTTAAGACTATTTTGTACAATTTATATCAAGTAAAATAATAATTATTTAGATTTCTTAAATTATTTATTTAATAAACAATAAAAATATTTTGAAGCTATTTTGCATTTGGACTGAGTAACATATTTATTAATAAATAACTGTATTCTATAGAATGAAGACTTAGTATGATGATGTGCACAATATTTGATCTGAGTAGACGAAATGAAATTGTAGAAACTTTTTTTAGGTGATAGTAGTTTTGACTACAATTTGAAGAAAATAAACACGGAAGATGAGAAGTAAAATACAACAGTATTTAAATCCACTAAGAAAACAAATCCTCAAAATATTAATATAGTAAAAGAATCAAAGTATTGTAGTAAAGTCAAAGCATTGTGCGGAGAGCATAATTAATTAAACACTCATGAGTTATCGCGCAAAGGTTCTCCGAGACCAGCAAAGAAACGGATATGAGTTTTGAAATACCGTTTACAGGTTTAAAGTGTTTGAATGCTGAACAATTTTGTTATCACACGATTATAAAAAAATGTTAGAGTACCGTTTATTTTTAGGTAATAACCATCAATTTAACCGATTATGTAAACAGGAGGTGCGAAGGTTTAGTGTACTATGGTATTGATGAATACCAAAAATTCAAAAATATGTTTCTTATCTCGAAAACGAATTTGGGTTTTGAAACATCGAATTCCTCGTAAAAAACTTGAGCAGTTTTGATGTACCACACATTTATAATAATTAATTACTATTACTTTACATTTATCTTTTCTAAAAGGACCTTAGATGTACAAGCAAGATTTGGATGCAATTCACATTCAATTCCAATTGTGATAATACACTTCATTTTACGTTTACAAGCGAATGCATTAAGCAGCTAATCGTCGTTCCTCTAAATGCAATCACACCGTATATGTTATTATTAATATTGCACAGACATAGGACGTTACGTAATCTTGCAAAAACTTTGCCCTGCTGCTATATTTATTCTGTAAAGTGTTTGGCGTTGTTAAACAAAAATGCATGTAATTAGAATTCCCGAAGAGAAGTGAAAGCATAATTTGTCATACAATTGTCTTGTAATTCCAATATTAAATGCTATTTTAAATTTGAAATAAAAAGCAGCAACGCAACAGGTACATGTAATGTTCTGCAGCTAAATACAGCTTATAGTTATAATAAACAGTAATTACTCTTAAATCATATTTATTCTCAAAAATAACGTTTCATTTAAGATTACTGATTGGAAAACAGTACGAATCCTAGATACTGAGTTGAAACCAGATTCCACTAAAAGGTCCGATTGCTTGTGTCTGTCAAAATGACCTTAAATACGAAAACAAGTTGCAGTGTCTACCAGAAGAATTTTAGATACGGTCCTTAATACGAAACCTAGACACGAGTGCAGCCCCCGAAACAAATAAATTTGAGAGAATCTACACTCGCCAATTTTGCGCTTTAATTTTGAATTTAATTAATAAATAATCGGCGACTAAGGATGATTGTTATGTATATCAGCTTCTGCCAAAAGGACGTATTTGAACAAGATGCAACATACACCAAAAGTACTTTAGATACAGACAGAGGTGCACACCAGAGATGCAGACGTCATATCCCGCTGTCAAAAAGGACCTAGATACGGATGAAACCCCTCACCAAAAGCTGCATCTGTCAAAAGGTCCTAGATAAACATGGGGACCTCACTAAAATATACACTCGCCCATTTTTTCTTTCAGAAGGGACAAATGCGCTGGATGTTGAAATCAACATCTGTCAAGAGGACCTTAGATACAAGCGCAAATGGTGCAAAACCATGGTCTCAATACTATTTCATATTTTTTCACTAAATTAGACTCCGTAAATCTGCAAAATGGATAATGACCCAGGTGATTATACGGAATCCCAGGATGTTTGACTGACATCTGATTGGTGTATTTTTGGAGATTAAGACTCTTGATTGGTTTTAATAGACGTCATATATTAATCGTAAAACATAACAATTTAGATATATCACACATGTACAGTGTGTCCATTTTCGTTGCATTTGTGGAGTACCTCGGTCATTCGTAGCTGTAGATTGATCGGATTGTTGCGGCGCGAAATAAAAATTATGCATTTTCAGATACCCCGCGTATCTCAATTATAGACTTTTATGAGTAGAATCCAGTGGCGTTTTTGGATTTTACTTGGGGCAACTGAACTTTAGGATACTAACTAAACTTGGATTTTTTAATGTGGCACTGTATATTTTTCACCGCCTTAATCCGAATCATTTTTAGCTTTCCAAAAATATGTAACACTACAATTTTAACTCATTAGTGGATAAGGTAATCTTTTTACTTTTATTAATTTTACTTAATAGATTTGTTTCCTTAAATATTAAATCAGATGTATTTTTTGTCAAAAATAGTTACTTTTACTGTGACGTCCGTTAAAACGGACACTGTCCCCGTTGATCAGTTAATGGTATAAGATCCCCAATAAAAATAAACAACAAAACTATTTACTTTCAAGGATTTATTAGTAAATAATACAAATTAATCAGTATGATATGATTTAAAACATATTTTTGGATGTAATGCGATGTTGCATTTCTCGCATATAAATTTACTTTTCTTTCCACAGTGACCACATCGGCGCTCAGTTTTGTTGTATATTACGTGTCCCATATCTTACATACCTAATTGTTCAAGTGCTCAACATACGACCTGGTTGGGGCTTAGTCCCAAAGGATTTCAAAAACTCAAGGCAATATATCTAAAGGGCAATAGTCCTACAACATTTTTCGAAATTGGCTTCAATTTTCTCATCAGTAGCCAACTGTTTACCAGTGATACGGCTAAAAAATACACCACCAAAGGCCAATACCATTTTGTCTGTCTTATTATGGTTCGATAGGCAGCAACCAACTCATCCAACTTATTAACTCCGCCCATACCTTTATTATACCTCGAAATCATTTCGGGTTGGGGAACTGATTTTTTCAATTTTGTAGTCCTATACCAGTGAGTGGTACTTACATGTTAACTGATACAACCTTATTATCCTTCCATTGAACTAGAAATGAAGTATAGTTCCTGAAAAACGTATAACCACCTCGGTTTGCCTTATTCCAAGTCTTCTTATCATCAACTGGACACTTTTGTAATCTGTTTTCCCGTATCGTACCAGTAGCGCAGTAATTATTATTAGACAAATGCCACATAAATGGCAAACTAGTGAAATGGTTATCGAATTATAATTTGTAACCCGGACTTGCTGGTACTTCAACCTGTTGCAACAAAGACATAACCACATCACCGCCGGTGCCAAATTCTTTTTCTTTAGATGCATCTTTTCCCGTATAAATATTTAAACCCTACATAAATCCGTTGTTTGTACAAAGTGCTCAGTTTTTAAAGCCAAACCGTATTGGTTTTCCGCGAATATACTGTTTTGAGAAATGCTCACCATAATATGGAACCATACTTTCATGATAGAAAGATGTTCATCTAAACCACCGTGAGTTATGTGACTCAATTGTTCTACAAATGGCCTCAACTTATATAGTCGGTCCTCCTTCTTTGGCTGGGTGTTATCATTCAAGTGAAAGAACCTAAGTATTTGTTCAAATCTCTTTAACCTCATGTAGTTCTGAATAATCTTGAGTACGTCTTCATCACTGGACCAATATGTTATTTTATTCGGATATTTTCCATAACCTGACAAAAGAAGAACGGCTAAAAACCGAACAGTTCTTCTAAAGTTACATTTAGTTCACTGTTATTCTGAAGTTCCTAGTTATTGCTTTCCTTAGAGTCAACAATTTATCGTCGAAGAAAACTCATTTCTACAGGAGAAAACGCATTTTTTTTCAGGAGATGGTTCCTTCACAGTGCATTCGGTAATCATACTAGAACATCTTTAGGATTTCGGATCCATTTTGATTGAGGATAGGATCTCCTTTCCTCGACTTTTTATTTTTATTCATGTTTTTCTGCAGTGTGCTTAGAGATAATAAATCTTCTAGATCCCAATCATCTTCGTCCAATAGAACAACTTTACCTGGTGTATTGCGAATCCCGTGGAAGATGATTTACGTTACCGTCTTGTTCGTCGTCGGACTTATCACTATCTTCTTCAGTTTCATTACCGTCATTGGGAGAAACTATATACACATAACCAGCTATATAATTGTCGTCTTCCAAACAGTCTAGTAACTGACTTAAAGTCAATTTTTGCCACTTGTCTCAAGAACAAGTAAAACTCACTTCGACATATTCGAAAATATTATTCTAGAACTATTAAATGAACGCCCAAGGAATATTTAAATATGTCCCCTTTTCTTTAATATTGCCCATATTGAGATACCAACGATTTTTGAAAATGCCTAATTTTTTATTTCGCCCTGTATGTGCAGAAAGAAGTAGACTATGAAAATCCCGTTTAGGTAATTTTTCATTTGACGAAAAACTGACATGGTACCACAAAATGGCATCCTTCTATTTTAACAACTGCGGAAATACCACACAAATACAACGAAAGATTGCCAAAAGTAAATAAAACGATATTCCAAAAAAGCGCAATATATCTAGGACCAAAACTGTATAATGCTCTACCTAGTTCTCTCAAAAAGGTTACACTAACAAAAAACCGTTGGAAAATCTTGAAAAAATGGATATTACATAACATACCTCTCTTAAACAAAATATTGCTAATTACAAAATAAATATATCTGAAACATATCTAGTTATTTCTTTTTATTATTTTTTTTCGCTTACTACTACATTGCACCAAGTACCAATTATAGAACAATAAATAATATAAACAGTGATTTAAATAGATTGGATATCTATACTGTAACTCTGGGCTGTATGCGTAGTGCATGCAGAACCATTTCCCATATAAGCCTACAATATTATTTTAAGATATTATTACTTTAAGGTATTAATTAGGGTGATAATACATATGTATATTATTATGGGAATAAAAACGTATTATTATTATTATTATTATTATTAAATGGGACACATTACGCAAGTAAACATACTTTGTTGTTTTTAGGCACTTAAGATCACTTACAAATGATGGAAACCTGAGATGTAAGTGTTTGTTGTACCAGAAACAATTCGGTTAGACCACAAACGGACTTCGATGCGCTTCATCTTCGGTTTATCATAACCAAAATGCTCGTTCGTAATGGAACATGCTTAATACTGTTTAAAAGCAATGTAAAATTTGCTTTTTTGTTTTGCACTCATAATCAGTTCATAATAATAGAGTGGTCAAACGGTATTATTTGGGTATTTGTTTTACATATACGTTGGGCAAAGACATACAAAAGGCAAATAGCTGGTGGGGAATAATACACGACCTAGTGAAAGTGAAAATTAGAAGAAATGGAATATTTAAATTTTTTAAGATAATTATGCAATCCTTTTACATAATAAAAATAGGCAACGTTCGTAAAAACAACACTGATGTTTTATGTCAGGTACATGTCCTTCTTCACCTTAATTCAACTTAATTCATCTTAATTCATCTTATTTCATCTGAATTCATCTTAATTCACCGTACTTCATCTTAATTCATTTTAATTCATCTTAATTCATGTTTATTGAGCTTAATTAATCGCAATTCACCTTAATTCATCTTAATTCATCTTAATTCAACTTAGTTCAAGTTAATTAATCTTAATTCATCTTAATTCACCTTAATTCATCTTAATTCATCTTAATTCATCTTAATTCATCTTAATTCATCTTAATTCGTCTTAATTCTTCTTAATTCATCTTAATTCACCTTAATTCATCTTAATTCATGTTAATTCGTCTTAATTCTTCTTAATTCATCTTAATTCATCTTAATTCATCTTAATTCATCTTAATTCATCTTAGTTCATCTTAATTCATCTTAATTCATCTTAATTCATCTTAATTCATCTTAATTCATCTTAATTCATCTTAATTCATCTTAATTCATCTTAATTCAACTTAATTCATCTTAATTCATCTCATTTCATCTGAATTCATCTTAGTTCACCTTTATATATTGAAAACATTTGAAGAAATACGTAAGTTTCAATTTAGGAATTTTTTGCGCGTCGCAAAAAAATATGAACAAAATTAGTTTGTATTTTAAGTTCTATATATCGGTGTTATTGTGTTATTGAATTATGCAGCCTATTAGCTTCAATACCTTTAAAAAATCACAAGCAGCCATTCTTGTAAGTTCTTTAAAATATCATCATTTTCTTAGCTTAAATCGTCTAGGGCTCTGTAGTTTTTAAGAGGTATATCCTTCACCATCAAACTTTTTTTCCGTTCTTAGCAAATAGTTGACTTATTAAAATGTTACCAGTCCTTGGCAACTGTAATATGGTTTTTTTTTATTACGACAAAACTAATTGTAAGCACTTCTGTCCGTTTGAGAACAAAAATGTGCTCGCTAATGAGGGCAGTTTCCATCTTTACGAGGACTTGATTCAATTTATTTAAGTGGGTCTTGTAGAACTCTTTGGTCTAATGAAAGGCTTTGGAAGCCGATCCTGGATACCTTCAGTTATTTTTTACTTTCTGAATTTGTGGGTGCCATGAATAATGGATTTGCTTAAATCTCAAATATATTGCGAAGCATTTAATATTTATACATTTACTTATAACAGAACAAATTGTAAATACAGATATTTGCTTTGTTTTTCGGGCCGTCTACCTAACCGGTTCCGGAGACACTGCAATCTATAAGGCTTATAGTATTCTCCCTAGTCGTTTGTTACACCCAGTCCGTGATCTCAATACCCTGTAGCAAAGAGCGCAGGTCACTCGAGGAATATGTGTTTAAAGTCGTCCCGTCGTATTTGTGGATACCCGAAAATGCATTGTATTTGTAGCGTCACCTAAGTACCTTATCTTGAAAAGCGTAATTTGAACTTACTTGCAATAATGCAAATTGAAGAACAAAACAATCGCTAAGTGATTTATCTTGACTTGACTGACAATAACGTTATTATTATTCAAATTAATTGCCTGCCTTACTGACAATAATTAAAACATTAGACTTAGAAATTTAATTACTCGCAAACTTCAAATCTGTTCAAACGAAGTGGCCGTCTAGTAGTAGGTACGTTGTGCTATCTGAATTAGATAAGCTGGATGAGGTAAGTGTTGCATCATGAGGGGCAGGTAAAAAAAATGAAACTACTCAAATTAAAATCATCGAGCTTTGCGCAATGGTGGTTCAGCCCGTTAATATACTATTATGGGAAAGAACCACCAACGAAACCCACTTTATTTATAAATAAGTAATTGCACAACTACATTAATAAATCAAATAACACAGAAAAACAATGAAAGGGTGAAATATATAACAAAACACCACTAAATCAGGGTCAAGTGCGTACAAAATTATAATATTAAGAGAAAATGAATAAGAATCAGTTTTGTTACACATAAACCCGACAAAAAAAAAGCCCCATGTAGTCACACCCACGATTGTGTCATAAATAATCAAAATAAAAATCATAATAAAAATCGTAATACCAGACATGTGGTCCTTTAAAACCAATCATGCCGGTCTTTAAGTAAATAAGCACATAAAACAATAAAGCAAATTACGGTACACATAAAATACAACAACAGTAAAATTGCACAGGTGATAATAAGGTAAAAGCAAGGACAAAAGAAAATAGAAAAGAATTTACACGTACACAATTGTTCAGTGACCACTAAAGAACAAAATACATATTAAAAATTACAACCAATTGCATATAAAAAGAAATTAGTTCGCTGGCAAACAATTCTACCTAACAACTGACACAAAAAAAACTCATTAAAACAAATCCTTACAAGGGGAAGTTATAAATAGATCATAACATCGTGACCGGTATATAAATTTGCGTTAGAAAAATACAGTGCTCCTTCTTCAGGTTACACATTCATCTATACAACAATACAAATAAAATTCGAAGTGTTTAATGGTTATCTGGTCTGGGGAGTGTGTACCCACTCGGCAATTGCCTTTTATAATTAATAACCAAACCCGTTCACCCGACCACCTCTACACAAATATAAATATAACCAACAACCAACAATGCAAATTCACACCAATACCAGAGTGAGGGAGCCCTGTACTGTCTTTTATTTTAGCAGCTTTCAGCTTAAGGAGCCCGCGGGCGAATAACATACCTTTTTAGGGCAATGCTCGATTTTTAATAGGTTATATAGGCTTGTAGAATCATTTGCTGCCTAGCTTAATTTATATAAGAATACCTACTTACACTTTAATTGATCACAGACACAAATCGTTAACATACGCGGTTTAACTTCAAAAAGGGTGACTGTTATTATGTTATAGATCAATATTTGAAAAACACATTAAAACTAGCACACGAAAGAAATGAAAAGCATTAGTTAATCCAAAAGAAAACGTACACGCAAGAATTATTTTAAAGACAAACTGTTTACTATGAAGGTATTTAATTAACCCTCTCGATCTCGCTCCGTCGACACTAACTCTAACTACCTTCCCCCGATTTCAAAACTAACTACATTTACTCCCGGAATCAACCACCATTTATCAAAAGTAGTAAAAAAACAAGAAGCATTAATTTACGTTGGAACAGTTTTATAATAATTATTGCACGACACCTTAATTTTGAAAATATGCATTCGTCCGGGTTTCAACGTACCAAACAAAGATCCCTTTGGATTTGCGCTATGTTCAGCCGTAATTAATCATTAGATCAATGACATTTTTAGATCAAGAGCGCGCACAAGAAATTCCAATGATTCGTTACGCCTCTTTAGGGAAGCAGTTTTTTAAGCGTACACCTACTAGTTAAACCTGAAAACACATGTTTTTCAACCTTCAGCCAAATATTAGTTACCAACAATCCCACATTCCTTACATAAAATATATAAATAAACTATTTGGAAAACATTAACAAATTACGACGTATTATCAAGATATTAAAAAGCCACTAATTATCTTTTCTCTCGCGGTAACAATGGCGATTTGACAAACGTTCATTACAATAATAAAATTTTCGCGGTCCGCTACCCATAGAACCCCCTTTGAAAACTCGACGATGTCCGCTCGGAAGCATACGGAGAGTTTTCAACATCGTAACATCCTTTTCTTCGGATCGTGGCCCTTCACTACCTTCCGCTATGAACTAGGGCCGTTAGTACTAAAACAAAACTTAATTAGTAACCAGCTTAACTAGGCAAACTAAACGTCTATTAGACAACATGCTCAATAAACAATTAGAGAATATGACTAAACAATACATGCATAGAATAATATGAATAACAAAAATAGAAAAAAAAAATAAGAACAAAAAATAATAAATAAAAAAATGGGTATATACAACCAGGCTTCTATTTATTTTTGATCCACGTAGGGTGCCTAGGGCACGGCCGTAGATATCACTAGGATTCGGGCCTATGATAAAACTTCAGGTTAGTAATGTTATAATTCCCCTTTATAGAATCCATCTCTTCATCTAACAAACGGTACACGTTCGGGTAGTGTTTGGCTATAATACGAAAGGGCCGGAATATAGGGGGACAAACTTTGATGTTTGTTTCCTGGGGGCGTCCGAACATTACTTTCCTTCAGTAAAACGTAGTCGTCGATACACAGTCTGTCACCTTGGTGTTTGAAACCTCGTACTCGCGCTCTTGCACTTCTGTCCAAATTCTGACGAACTTAAGAAATTTTACCTCGGGCAAAAAAATCGGTTTTTCTAATATTTATGGTCATATTGGCCTCCTTAAATCGAACAAAAAGTGTCCGAAGATGTTGTATATGATCACAAAACGATTCAGATGCAACCAAAAGATGATCAACGTAGTTGAATACAAATTGGCGTAATTCGGGCCCTCAAAAAAAATCTAGTTTCTCCCACGGTCGTTTCCTGAAGAGCGAGGAGGGGTCGCAATAGGGATCCAAAATGGCGGAGGTACGCTAGCAGTAGGTAACGGTAACGGAGTTTATTGCGTTCAATGTCCTGTTTCCCGGGTGACCAAAAGTACGCCAAAATGTTTCTCTTAAACGAACCGTAATCTCGCCATCTTGCCAGTCGGTCTCATTTATCAACGCCCATCTTTGAACACCGGCTTCTAGGCACGTTTTTGCCGCTTTCAAGTAATCCTCTCCCGACAAATGGTACGATTCCGCAAACTGCTCAAATTTACCTAAGAAAACAACAAGGTGTAACCAATGGTTACCGCGAAAAATTAGCCGCTCCAGCTTTAATGGGGACCTAGTTTTATTAGATAGCGCCAACAAAATATTGCGACAATCAGTACCTGAAAAGCTAACATCAGCATTTTGAGAAGATTGTTCATCATCAGGGAGTGTATTGCCATCTCCGTTCACTTTACGCGGGGTAGAGGTAATAAAGCGTACATAATTACTATTTCTAGCACTAAGCGACCGACCTTCACAAAAATCCGACGAAGATGCTTTGTCCGCAGATAGGCTCGAACCCTGTGTACGTTTTCGGTTGTAGTGACCAGCTTTTCGATGGTCCTCTGCATCACCGTGCTTTGTTCGAAGAGAGTTTCCAGCAATCTTCCTTGATTCCGTACAACCTCTTTTGACGTTCCAGTTGGGCGTCCTGGGGCTGCCATCTGCAGATCCCGTCACTGGGTTATGTCCATTATCGACACCTTGGTGGATACCGTACATATCTACTCCAAGCACTTCCGATTGGTCCATAAACATGGGCATAAACAAACAAAAATTAGTATTATCTTAGTTACCTGTACGCAACTTTAAACCATCAATAATAGTATTAACCTGAAAGCAAGGGTTGCATACTTCATTAACCCATCGTTCGACAGGTATTACTGCTTAATTAAAATAGTACATTTACAAACGTTGGCGAAAGAAAAAAATTTATATATCTCTCGTGCTAACAAGTAAAATTTAACACTTAATATAATTAGCTTTAAAAGAAACAAAAGAAATTTTTAGGCTTCTATTAAAATCCCAATTACTGAGAATTTACGGCAAAGTGACTATCTCAACAATGCATTAAAAATCAGAAATGTCGGTTGTATGTCTACCAACTCACTATTGGTTTCAAAAAAAAAATAAATAATGAATAAAAAAAATTAATGAAAAAAATTGTATTATCTAAAAGAAAAAACATAATAGGCATAACACCACAATATTTGGAAGATCGGTACCTACAATTAGCAAACTGGAACGTAACACATTTCAAGCCTTTCATACACATCGTTAGTATATATATATATATATATATATATATATATATATATATATATATATATATATATATATATATATATATATATCAACGATTTACCTACTTCGGTGTTCCTTGACATCTCACAGGCGACAGTTACGCACTTGTACCTATGAGGCCTTAAGCGGTTCGCCATAAATAAACGTTCACCTTTCTCCAAAATGTGTTACATAACCATGTAAAATTTAAAAAAAGGATGAAATACGGGTGTGTTGTGGTTATTAATTCACCCCAGAGATTATTTATACTTCAAATGTCAACTAGAAGATTTTGAGCCTTTAAGTCAGTCGGAGATTAAATGGGCCGGGTTCTTAAAATTTTGATTGGATTTAATTTCAAAAATGTGTGGTTAGATATGTTCGCTTTCCAACATTGATGTAGCCTTAGCCTGTAAATAAATATTGAAGAAACCTTAAATGTAATAAATTTAAAACTGAAAACAATAACAAGGTTTATTATCTACAACTTCAAATCAAGTTATAAAGTAGAAAATCTAAATAGTAATATTAGTAAATCTGGATTAACTTAAATATTAAATGTGAATTAACGCTTAGAAATGAAGTAACTGCAGTATAATAATTTTAATGCATGTTTTCAGTCACTAAGGTATGCGACACGAAAATTAACGAAGTTGCCTACATTATTGCAAATTTCAACATAAAATAAAAAATATGTTACACCCCCCTCCCCCGTAAAATTTGGACTCGGAGGTCACCGAAGCGGAGATTCCAAACACTGATATAGCAAAAGATTTTATCAAAAACTGTTGAAATATAAAAAATTTTTAATCTAAATAAAATGCAAGTAAAATAAATAGCGTAATATCAAAATGCTAAATAAAAGGTTAAATAGAGTGAAGTGCTATTCTAAGTTACGAAGAAGTACCCAAAATGCGGTGATCTTGGTCAGGAAAGACACCTCACTACACCATCGAATGTTAATGACGCGCTACCGCCCGCGCCCTCCACTAATTGAACTAAAGGGTCCAAACCTAAAACACAGTTACGCAAAACTTTAAGCTAGTGGGGTTTGTGAAGCAAACCACCGCCAGAGGAGCAAAATGAAAAAAATGGTAACAAAAGCTAACGTAAAAAGAGAACAGAAACCAACCATGACCTGAAGGGTCAGCGGGTGGGGAACCCGGGAACAATTTTCCTGTGCTACTATAAAAATCACGGCAAAATGCCACTCTACGTAAGAGTCAAACTTGCTACTACACAAACAAAAAACATAAAATCACGAGAATTTACGCCGGGAGAGAGAGTGGCTCCAATACCCTTTTCCCGGTGATCTCAACTCCAGCCCCCTAGGTACGTCGATACAAAACACCCACAGTCACGTTCAGTTAAATAAGTCAAAATCGGTATATCCAGGTCTTCACCAGGTCGTGGTATATAAATGGATTGGATTGTGCACTCTATTCCGAACACATTCATAAACCCACCCAAAAGTACCCCGGTGTCATAATCAGGAAGTCATGGTTAGGATGTGAGCTAATAACGAGGTTGACACGATATGAACCGAAGAACACAAAGCACGGTCAATTCTAGAACACCAGACAAATCAGGAATCATCAAAAGCTAGAATTTCGAAACAATTTTCGGTAACCGAAATAAATTGATTCTAATCAAAACATACGTATTTAATCATTTCTAGTATTCTTACCAACGGTTAAGAGTTTGAAAATTTCACGTCAAATAACGATCAGAGGTAAACTCAAAGTGGTAATTTCAGTTTTTACTATTGTAACAATAGTAAGTGTAAATCCAATAAATGAAAATAATTCACCAGAGAACTAATGTCTCTAAAAATCGGCAAAATCAGTTGCACAAGGTGATCTAAATCAACAATCGTGCTAAACATTTGTAGCAAAAATTAAATAAGTGGCTCGCAAGGCCACATAATATATAAATAAAATAAGGTGCGAAATAAGCACAAAATAAAATCTTTAGAAAAATAATCAAAGTAATAAAAATGTAAGTAAGAAAACTAGAATATAACAATCTCAAAAATACTTTTTAACAGAAAATAATTTTGATTTGATGAAGTTTTAAAGCTTTAACATGGAAAATATCTAAAGACCATTCGATACGTGGTTGGACCTAACACTTCAGTAACTTTCGCTTCAATAAATTTTGGAGATAACTTTTGACTATAATTTTTAGTCGCACCACATAAAGCAAAGTTCTTTTTCCAAACTAGATCGCCGACGTCTAATTTCAATTGAACCCGTCGCAAATTGTAAGATTTTGAATTTCGTTCGTAAGCTGCATGTAAATTTTGTTTTACATTCTTAAAAATGGGCAACCAACTGTTTACGGTTGTTAATTGATAAAATCATCCTCCCTAAAATATTTTAATCGACTATAAAAATCTCCAGTAATCGGAACAGTTCGACCAAGCGCCAAAAAGTAAAGTGAAAATTTAGTAGATTTATGAACAGAGTTACGAATGGCATGGGCAATTTTGTGAATTTCGATATCCCATTCTTTGTGATTATCTTTAATATAAGATCTTATTTCAGTACCTACTACTACTACTACTCTTTCAACAAAATTTACTTGGGGATGGTAATTCGCATTAAACCAAGTAGATTGAACTTTGTAAGAAACTAATAAATTTTTGCAAATGCCTTTAGCAGTAGCACTGCGTATTGGGTGTATCGGAGTAAATTAGGTAAACCAATCGAAAACAACTAATACAGCAATATTACCATTCTTCGATCTGGGAAAAGGACCAACTAAATCGATTAAAATGCATTGAAAAGGAAACGAAACATTCTTCTCTTTCCCATAAAACCGTAATGATTAAATTGTGAAGATTTAGTTTGATTACAAATTTTACAAATTCGAATGTATTTGGAAATGTCCGATTTCATCTTTGGCCGATAATAAAATTCCTTAATTTTCGAAAAAGTTTTAAAAACACCAGAATGTGGTGATCATCGTGAAATTTTTGCTAAATATTTTTCCTTAAAGATTTAGGAGCAACTAATTTCTATTCCACTAATTTGGATTCTATATTTAAATCATTTGAAATAATTTTGTAAAGTTTATCGTTTTCAATTCTCCAATCGGGAAATAATTCAGAATTTTTTGAAACGGTAATTAACATTTTCTTATACCAACCGTCTAAATCTACAGATGAAAATTCTAAAGAGTTAACTTCTAAAGGTGCTCTAGGAAGTGCATCAGGAGCTACATTTAATTTACCTTTCCTATAAATGACTTCGAAATCGAATTGTTGAAGTTTAACACTCCATCGGGCTAATCGATCTGAAGGATTTTTTAAATTATTGAGCCAAATCAGTGAATGATGGTCAGTGATAACTTTAAAATGGGTGCCTTCAATATAAGGTCTAAATTTTTGAATTCCAAAAATAACAGCAAGTAATAGAATAATTTTGCTCGGCTTTATTTAAAGTACGAGAACCGTTAGCAATAACCTTTTCATCGTCTCCTTGGCCTTGGGTTAAAACACAGCCAATACCACAATTGGAGGCGTCGCATTGTAAATAAAATGTTTTTGAAAAATCTGGACTCGCCAAGATAGGAGCATCAGCTAATAGAGATTTAATTTTCAAAAATGAATCGTTCGCTTCGTTATTCCATAAAACTTTTTGAGATTTCTTTTTTCTTTAAGTAAATTGTTAATCGGAGCTAAAACTGTGGAAAAACCGTTAATAAATCGCCTGTACCATGAGCACATTCCGATAAATCGTTTAACTTCTGTAAAAGTTTTTGGTTGAGGGAATTTTGAAATCGCATCCACTTTTGATAGATCAGTCTGAAGACCATTTTTATCAATAACAAAACCCAAATATGACAATTATGGTTTACAAAATTCATATGCATTTAAATTAATACTTAATTTAGCATCGTTAAGCCTTTTAAAAACTTCTTTTAAAATAGAAATATGTTTCTTAAATGTACTGGGAAATACAATAATGTCATCTAAACAGACAAAAACTGATTGTGATCAATCATGACCCAAAATGGAGTCCATAAATCTTTGTAACGTAATGGGTGCATTGGTAAGTCCCATTGGCATAACGGTATATTCAAATAAACCTCTACGTGGAACAGTAAAAGCAGTTTTTTCACAACTCTCGGGGTCTAAAGGAATTTGCCAAAAAGCTTTCTTTAAATCTATTGAAGTTAAGTACCTAGCATCTCTTAATTTATCCAAAACGTCGTTTAAAAATGGTAATGGGTAAGCATCCTTCTTAGTAACTGAATTTAATTTTTTTGCATCAAAGCAGACTCTAAACTCGCCTGATTTCTTTCGAACTAAAACCATTGGAGAATTCCAAGGGGAAGAACTGGGTTTAATAATTCCTTGATCTAACATTTCGTCAATTTCTTTATTTTCAAGTTTCAACATAGCGGGAGATAAAGGAAATATCTTTGTTTAATCTGTATAGCATCACCAGTATTAATCATATGGAAAGTCTTATTTGTTTTACCCAATTTTGGCTTTGCCAATTTTGAACAAAGTTTTGGAGTTCCATAAAATTTATTTACCGTAATCAACCATTCTTTCCACACATGTTTGTCAGTCTCTGTAAGATTGTTAGAAATGTGTCAACTAACAGAACACTTCCCAATTAAAAGTTTTTTGAAAATTTGCACTTAGGGCAATTAGTAAAAGTAACGTCGGAATGACCACATTTGTGATGCATATGTCCTAATTGTTTACATTTGAAACAAGTTGTTGTTGGTTTAGCTGTATTGCTTTTAGAATTTTTAAAAGTTGAATTTGAAATTTTCATTTTCAGTTTTGATTTGAAGTAAAAGATTTTGCATTGTTTTCATGTTGTTTTGAAAATCTGAATTTGAATTGTATTTAAATTTAGAGTTTTGTAATTTAACCTTTTATAATTTTTTACATAACTCAACAAGATGAAAAATATCGGTAACATTAACAAGAGCCAATTGCGTTGCATACCAAGGCTGTAAATTTTTCATGATAATTTTAAGTTGCTCAACCCCAGAATGAGGAATGTCTAATTGAGAAAATAAATTAATCATTTCAGAAATAAAGATGGTTGGAATTTCATCAAAAGTTTATTTCCTATTTTTAATTTCATTTAATAAACCTTCGTCATGTCCTTCGGGTAAAAAGTCGCTTTTCAATTTAATAATAAGCTCATCCCACGAATTTATTTGAGACCTAATGGCTCGAAACCACGTCAAACCCCAACATATCTGACTTTGAAATATTACGAGCAAGCATTAATTCTTCACACCTTTGAACAAATGAGAAAACTTCTTTTTCACTACCATCAAATTTTAGATTCAATTTATAAACAAGAACAGAACTTCTGGAAATATATATATTCTTTATTAAATTAGAGAAAGCTTCGGTTGGAATATTTACTACTGAAGTATTAATCGGTTCATTATTTAACATCGAAATGTTAGAATTATCAAGATATTGTAAGTCATTATTTAATTGTAAATTATCATTAATTGATTCGATTGATTTAATATTATCATCACATAGTGAAAGTAATTGATCATGTAAAAGCACATGTTCGTCATTAAACACTGTATAATTTAAACGTTTCAAAATGTGTACAATACGAGTATGAAATTTGAGATATTCACTCTTTGTTGAATTAATTTTGTATAAATTTATTAAAGATTTAATGTGACTAAATTTGTCTTTTAAACAAACCAATTCTTCAGTTTGGTTAATTTCAATTTTCGTATGTGAATCACTTCTTTTGGGTCAACTTTTTCTAAATTCAATTTAAATCGTAACAGTTTGCGTTTCTCATCAACTGACATCTTTTCGGCCACCAGAACATGACGGTATCTCAATTCTACCAATAACTCATCACTTCTTAAAGCATCCACTACATAAATCGACATGGTAATAAAATGACAAACAAATAGACACAAAATGCAATAAGGTAACAATAATCATAAATATAAAATATAAGAATAGTTTTATATGGTGATTATCAATATTCGGAATACGTAAATGAAGATATCTAACACATATACAAAACTAACATACACAAGCATAATTGTGAATTTGATTTCCTAACTATCGAGAAGCATCAAATTCAATAAATTGCAAATCAAAGTCCCACGATCGGTCGCCAGTGTAATATTAAAAAGAATAAAATAAGGGTGTGTTGCGGTTATTAATTCACCCCAAAGATTATTTATACTTCTAATGTCAACTAGAAGATTTTGAGCCTTTTAGTCAGTCGGAGATTAAATGTGCCGGGTTCTTAAAATTTTGATTTGCTTTAATTTAAAAAATGTGTGGTTAGATATGTTCGCTTTCCAACATTGATGTAGCCTCAGCGTGTAAATAAATATTTAAAAACCTCGGACGCCAACTTATTTTATGGAAAACAAGTAAACCTTAAGTAATAAATTTAAAACTTAAAACAGTAACAAGGTTTATTATGTATAACTTCAAATCAAGTTATTAAGTAGAAAATCTAAATACTAATGTTAGTAAATCTGGATTAACTTAAAAATTAAATATGAATTAATGCTTAGAAATGAAATACCTGCTGTACTTTTACATTTTGGTTGTCACTGTCATACTGTTACTGATAACTAAAATCTGCTGAATACACGCTTTTAAATTTGGTTGTGCAATAATTCTTGCATGGAAATAAAACAGGGTTTTGATACTTGTTGATCCCAAATATGTAAATTTCTTTAGAAAGCAGCCAAACTTAGTTGGTTTATTCGGGTTAAGGTACCAACTATTTATAAATCTTCTGCATAGCAACAAACTTTTACTGCGTCATCCTCGATCAATTGAAAAGTATAGCGTTCAAATAACGGTAAACTTAGTTTTACAACAAATATACGCAAAAAGGAAAAGTTACCGTAAAAATAAAAGTGTATTAAAAAAGGTAAACATCTTAAACAGTGTAAAATAAGTTCAAATTGCACTTACTGTAAAAACTATACAGCTCTTTTCAACAAAATTTTTAAGAGAGCAAAACGGGTGTTCTTTTCGCTGTTAGTCATCTACAAAGCGATGCAAATGAAACCCTTGCGCATGACCTATCTGATACTCGAACGATATGCTTATGAAATTAGAATAATTTTAATGCATATTTTCAGCCACTAAGGTATGCAATTTACATGACACGAAAATGAATGAAGTTGCCTACATTATTGCAAATTTCAACATAACATTAAAAGTTTGTTACAACCTGTATCAACAAACAAGCCTGGAAAAGTAATAATATTGTGGTGTAGTACTAACTCCTATTACATAATACAACTGTCCTTAATCAAATATTGTTATTTAATAAATCAAGAAGTCAAAGCTTAACAGAATACAATTTCTTAATCAGTGAAAAAAATGTGTGCACAATTATTATATCAAAATCTTTCTTTATATGTTTTATTTGACTTATAAGAAAATTGTTTCCCCCTCTGCCCTTCATAACAGACGTTAATAACCCTTCACCCGCACAATGCATGTTTTTCAACAAAAAAATTATTGGTTCAAAGCTTTAAAAAAACTAAATTGATTTGTTCAAATTTAAACAATTCAACGTCTCCTTTCCATTATTATTTTTTTTAATTAAAAGTGGAAAAGTTGCTGTAATAAAAACGGACAAGAAATAAACACGCCCCTAATGCAACACACCCAATCCTGGTCACAGCACCACTCTGTAGCGTCCCCCAGACACCCTATCTTGCAAAGCTAATTTGAACTTATTTGCAATAATGCAAATTTAAGAACAAATCAATCGCTAAGTGATTTACCTTGACTTGACTAACAATAATGTTACTATTATTCTGATATTTAATTACTCGCAAACCTCAAATCTGATCAAACCAAGTGGCCATACGTTGTGCTATCTGAATTAGATAGGCTGGATGAGGTAAGTGTTGCATCATGAGGGGCAGGTAAAAAAAATGAAACTACTCAAATTAAAATCATCGAGCTTTGCGCAATGGTGGTTCAACTCGTTAATATACTATTGTGGGAAAGAACCACCAATAAAACCCACTTTATTCATAAATAAGTAATTGCACAAGTACATTAATAAATCAAATAACACAAAAAAACAATGAAAGGGTGAAATATATAACAAAACACCATTAAATCAGGTTCAAGTACGTACAAAATTATAACATTAGGAGAACATGAATAAAAAGCAGTTTAGTTACACATAAACCCAATAAAAAAAAAGAAACCTCATGTGGTCACACCCACGATTGTGTCATAAATAATCAAAATAAAAGTCATAATAAAAATCGTAATACCAAACATGTGGCCCTTTAAAACCAATCATGCCGGCCTTTAATTAAATAATCACATAAAACAAAGCAAATTACGGTACACAAAATGCAACAACAGTAAAATTGCACAGGTGATAATAAGGTAAAGGCAAGGACAAAAGAAAATAGACAAGGAATTTACACGAACACCGTTGTTTAGTGACCACTAAAGCACAAAATACATATTAAAAATTACAACCAATCGCCTATAAAGAGAAATTAGTTCGCAGGCAAACAATTCTACTTAAAAACTGACACAAAAAAAACTCATTAAAAGAAATCCTTACAAGGGGAAGTTATAAATAGATCACATCATCGTGACCGATATATAAATTTGAGTGCGTTAGAAAAATACAGCGCTCCTTTCTCAGATTACACATTCATCTATACAACAATGAAAATAAAATTCGAGGTGTTTAATGGTTATCTGGTCTGGGGAGTGTGTACCCACTTGGCAATTGCCTTTTATAATTAATAACCAAACCCGTTCACCAGCTCACCTCTACACAAATATAAATATAACCAATAACCAACAATGCTAATTCACGCCAATACCAGAGTTAGGAAGCCCTGTGCTGTCTTTTATTTTAGCAGCTTTCAGCTTAAGGAGCCCGCGGGCGAATAAGATACCTTTGCAAGGCAATGCTTTATTTTTAATTTATATAGGCTTTTATAATCATTTGCTGCCTGCCGTAATTTATATAATAATACCTACTTACACTTGAATTAACCACAGACACAAGCCGTTAACATACGCGGTTTAACTTCAAAAATAGTGACTTATTTATAGAATAATATTTGAAAACCACATTAAAACTAGCACACGAAAGAAAAGACAAATTAGCGTTGGCTAATCTAAAAGAAAACATACACGCAAGAATTACTTTAACGACAAACTGTTTCCATTGAAGGTATTTAATTAACCCTCTCGATCTGGATCCGTCGACACTCTAACTCTAACCTGCCTTTCCCCCCATTTCAAAACTAACTACATTTACTCCCGGATAGTATTATATAAGTAATAAAAAAACAAGGAAGTTTAATTTCCGTTGGAACAGTTTCATATTAATTATTGCAGGACATCTAAATTTTAAAAATATTTACGTCTCGGGTTTCAACGTACCAAACAAAGAGTCTTTGGATTTGCGTTATGGTCAGCCGTAATTAATCATTAGATCAATGACATTTTTAGATCAAGAGCGCGCATAAGAAATTCCAATGATTCGTTACGCCCCTTCAGTAAAGCAGTTTTTTAAGCGTACATCTGCTACTCAAACCTCAAAACACATGTTTTTCAACCCTCAGCCAAATATTAGTTACCAACAATCCCACATTCCTTACATAAAATATATAAATAAAATATTTGGAAAACATTAGCAAATTACGACGTATTATGAAGATATTAAAATCCACTAATTATCTTTTCTATCGCGGTAACAATGGCGATTTGACAAACGTTTATTACAATAATAAAATTTTCGCGGTCCGCTACCTACATATTTTAGCAGCCAGCGAGTCATAATCACACATAATGTGTTCCTCGCCGCAGAATCTACATGTGGCGTCTCCATCAAATTTTCTATTCTTCCTTAAATGATCCTTAACAGGTGCATGTCCTGTCAGAAGGCCGGTAAGTATCCTAAGCTGTGTCTTTGCTTAGCGTGAGCAGTTTTGTTTTTCAAGTTTCTAGATCCATTTACAAATGCCTTTCTATGTGTTAACCCTGGTCTGTTTATCCAATATGTGTGATGTTGATGGCAGATTCATTCGCTGGTATAGCTACGGATTGCGTGTCTTATTTGCTTTGTTGAACTTAGTCGACTTCACAAACGGAGTTTTAAGTGGGAAAGTTAACAAAGGGATTTGCAGCTTGTGCACAGTGAGGTCTATAATGTCTGATATCATTTTAATCTAAAGGACGTCCTTAGATGACCATCAATTGGCATATTACCTAAGCATGTTCAAACATTGTACATAAGTACGACAGCTTCGTCAATACCCGAAACTTTGTTTCATTTTCATGACCAAGATGGAAGAAAATAATAAAGATAATATTCACAATAATCACTTGTCAAGGTTTTCTCTTATTTCATGGGCAAATAAATGGAATGTTTGTAAATAAAACCCACATACTTGAATTAGAATGAAATATATATTATATGACAAAATAATTGTTCCACTCCAAGGGGGTGAATTTTTAAAATGTGGAAAAGCTGTTAACTATTGAAAGGCAATAAACGCTTAAAATGTAAAGGAATAGCTCGCAAAATCTTTTTTTAATGAATAATAGTAACATTAGCTAACATTGAATCTACATCAGCTGTTGCATTCCAAGCAAGCACTAACTCACTTTGCAAGGCATCCATCGTCGAGGCTGGATCAGGAAGTGCCTTCCTGCCCACGATGTTTTACAGTTGCTCAGTAGTTATACTTTTCAACCATAGTTAAAAATGTAAAAAATCTATTTTTTTTTAATGGAATACCCCATTTTTTGTTACGTAATCGAATAAGATTTGCTACAAAGTGATGTGACATTTTGTTATACCTAAATCAAATTATTCTAGAGTTATTTCCAAAAAAACGGAAAGTTTTAATTCCTTAGCCATTATTGCGAGAATGCTATGAATGGTTGCTATGGATACGAGAAATAAGTTTTCAATTGTCAAGTTCTTAATGTTTGTGAGTTAGTACTTATCTCTTAAATGCCTTAATATTATTGCTAAAATAATGTTTATACAAATGAAGAAATTCTTAATTTATTTTTTATACACGAAAAATGCTACAACATTTTTAGCAGAAATATTTAACGAAAACTATTCACATTTACTTCAAATGACAAAAAAATGGATGTAAAAAACTAGAAACAAATTATGATAAATGTTCAAAATGGTGGCAGTTCGCATTCAAGCGCACAAAATTTGCTTCTATTCTTCTAAATTTTCCTTTTGTCATCGGAGGTAAATGTGAATAGTTAAATATTGTGTAAGTTCTACTAAGAATCTTGTCGCAATTTCCATGTATAAAAAATAAATTAAGGATTTCTTGATTTGTATAAACATTATTTTGCTTATGGTTATCCATTTTCACTCATTTTAACAGTAATATTAAGGCACTTAAGGGATAAACATTAAAAATTTGATAATTGAAAATTATTTCTCGTATCCATAGTAACCATTCACATCAATCTCGAAAATAATGGCTAAGGAATTAATATTTAAGGCATACTTAAAAAACACTCATCCTTCCCCACAATGATATACTTGAATTTAACAATAAATACAATGTTGACTAGTTTCGACAAGAAATTGTCATCTTCAGACCTTAAACTAATACTTACAAGTATTTATCTATAAAAAATTTAACACTATATGTGTATAGTTAAACCGCCTAAAGCGTGCATTTATTAAATATCAAGATATGTTTTGACTTACATATCAAGATTCCCTTTTACCTAAGATTCCATCAAAGGGAAGTCTCACGATTAAGTAAATTTAACAAACTGTTGGATTAACAAGATAAAACAAATGAGGCCTTGAAGAGAAACTCAGAAGAACGTCAGCATTAAAATTCAAATTTAAAAGGTTAAAACAGCTTCCTACAATAAGAAACATTGTCACATCTTTAAAAACTTATACTTACGTAATTGTGTTAAACATTAAATACTTTTTCGGGAAGAATTGCAAAATTCAGACCTATGTTGAATTATGGGAATGAATTGTCTAACGTAGATGCTTAATCCATCATTCTATCCAATAAAGTTTAAACATTTTTTAACGATTAATGGCCTAATGTAAATGAATCAACGCATGTGATCAACTTCTAGTGAGGTTATATACCAAATTTGAACGTCTAATTAAACAAATCCATTGTGCTATAAGCAAACATTTTTTAAAATTCATAAAAACGCCAGACATTGAAATTACTTGCGGGAAAAATCTATTTAATAATTATTAAAGGTTCAAAAAGAAAAATTAAAACCACGAGCTGCTAAAAGAAGCTGTTGTAAAAGAGAGAAGTTAGCCACAAGTGTTGCCAATCTACCCGAATCTTATCATTTAATTCAAAAAGATAAAATCTTTATTGAAATTGAGTACTTCATTAAGATAGTCTTGAGGATTTATTTCTAATTGTTTGTGGATTTCTAATATTTCTAAAAAGTTAAGTTTATTTCTTTTATCACATATATGCAAAATTTCAAAATTTTCCGGGATCAAAATTATGATGATGGATAAGATGTGTTAAGCGAAAGCTGATTTTTGGGAAGTGTGGTTGTACAATTTTTCTCATTGTAGGAAGCTGTTTTAACCTTTTAAATTTGAATTTTAATGCTGACGTTCTTATGAGCTTCTCTTCAAGGCCTCATTCGTTTTATGTTGTTAATCCAACAGTTTGTTAAATTTACTTAATCGTGACACTTCTCTTTGGTAGAACTTTAGGTAAAAGGAAACCTTGAATTTCATTCTTGTTGTGTAGATCAAAACACATTTTGATATTTAATAAATGCACGCCTTAGGTGGTTTAACCATACACATGTAGTGTTAAATTTTTTATACATAGTACTTGTAAGTATTCGTTAGTTTTCACATAGGATGTTACAATTTAACATAGCTTAAGTCTGAAGATGACAATTTCTTGTCGAAGTAGTCACCATTTGTATTTATTGTTAAGCTCAAGTATATCATTGTGGGGAAGGTTGAGTTTTTTTTAAGTATACCTTAGATTATCATAACCCAATTTAGAGTTTGAAACATGGAGTCCAATACAGAAGAATTAAAAGAGTTACAGTCTATTTTATAAACGTCAACCAGCTGTCAAGATTTCGGAAAGTAATTTTTATCTCAAAAGTCGTAATAGATGGGCATGATATAGTTTCCATTAAAAAGATTCATAATTATGGTTCCCATCCAAAAATTCAAAAATATATACGGTGTTCCATTATTGTGGATGGCGACTTCCGGTATAAAGGAAAGCACTAGTAACTTCTAACGAACGGTCTCGCTAAGGCCTGTATACCAATTTTTAATTTTTTTCTATCGATCTTGCTCTAATATTATTATATTTAAAAGTGCACCAAAGAATGTCACAAACGATGACAAGTCACTTAATTTAAAGGTTCAATCGGGTTTAAATTCGCAATACTGAGGCGGTAACATCAACGATTATTAAGTGTCGTTTTTTTTCAGCCATTTTAGGCGATTCTGGAGGTACGGGGTAAGGAGTGAGTGAGGTAAATGTTTTTTTCTCTCGGGCGCAATAAGTCAAATACTTGTACTGTGCCTGCATTCAAATTTGTCACAAACATGTAGACCACAGTGAAATTTGCTGACAGTCGGTGCATGGATTACGGAGAAACAAAAATAACATCAAGAAAATCACGTTCAATACCGTGGTGAACTAAGATAATTCGTAAGACGCGTTAGCCGCTACTCAAATGTATAATTAGATCATTTGGGTTACACATTAATTCAGTTTAACAATTTATACTAATATTCTAATTTTTTAGACTGTATTCGATAATATGCAGAAATTAAAACAGACTTGATTCTATTTTCATTTGATTTACTTTTTTATTGAATCGACTCAAATAATCGGAGATGGGAAAGTTTTTCAAGTCGGCTGCCTCGATTTTCTGGTAGCTCAGTCAGTAGTAATTTTAAACTTTCACAATATTAAAACACTTTTCATGAAGAATTAATTTTAACCGGGGCTTTTGTTTGTTTATTTTTCAGTTATTCAAATCAACTTTTGTTTTTCTTACTGCTAGCTATCTTTAATTCTTTACGATCATGATTGATTTTGTCAGTCCTTTTCAACGATATCTACTTTACCTAGAAGATTTTCGTGTTAATGAATTTATTTTAAAAAACCGTTACATTCTTTTTAAGACAAAATAATAAGCTATGAGACGTGTAAATTTAAATTCAGATGCAAGATTAATAAAAATGTTACAAGGAAAGGTGGTTATGTAGAAGCACAGTTAATTATTTTTTTTTTTTTTTTGTAAATGTGTAATACAAATTTTCATATTTATTTGTATGATTCGCGCCTTAGCAAGATCGAAATTAATTATCGGTCGGAATATGATGGGAATATAAAATATTAAATATCTGGAACACTACACGACCTTCCAACCTACAAAATGGAAATTAAAAGACATGAAATAATTTTAATAACATTTTTTTAGGATAACTATGCAACCTATTTTATAATAAGTTCATTACGAAAATAGGCTACATTGTAAAAACAAAAACAGTAATCTATGTCAAACAGGCGTGTAAAACTTCATAACTAGCTAAAAATTAATTAAATAAGAATGAAAATGGTTAAACTGTATTATTGATATTTTATAGAAGCATGCGACTTTGGAATTTCTTTTAGGTTAACATGTATATATTAATCTCTATCTGACATGAAGTTTTAAATGTCATTCTGATATAGGTTTTTTTTTTGTTTTTACAATGTTATCAATTTTCGTTATGTACTGTATAAAGAAGAGGTTGTATAGTTACCCTAAAAAAATTATAATTAAAATTATTTCATTTCTTTTAATTTTTCTTGATCTTGATGTCCATTAACCTCTGTCAAGCATGAAGTTTTAAACGTCTGTTTGACACAGATTATTGTTTTTGTTTTTACAGTGTTGCATACTTTCGTAATTAACTTATTGTAAAAGAGGTTGCATAATTATCTTTAAAAAAATGTTATTAAAATTATTTCATTTTTTTTAATTTCCATTTTGTAGGTTGGAAGGTAGTGTGGTGTTACCACACCAGATATTTTATATACCCATATCTTATGCAGTATTTCTTTTTGAAAATCTTTCAGTTAATGATGTAATTAGTAAATCGAGATGTGGTATTAAAATAGCTTCTTTGCAATACTCTGCAGGAGTAGAATTCTATGTGGATATCTTCTGCAATTTGTATTCCAGCTACCAATAAATCTTCAGCAATATAATTAATTCTCTCACTTTGGTCTTTCAATGCGGATAAAATTGTTTTAGTATCGTTTGCACATTTGGCCAAATTCAAGCTCATTGATTGCAAAGCATTAGCTAGCGGTTTAAAAAAATTAGGATATTTGCTTATTACGGTGAGGCAAATTATAAAATCGAGTTTTTTTACGGCACTGTGTATGGAAAAGCTAACTTTCAGTTTTCTGAATTTCAATCCCGTGATAGTTTGTCGAGGTCTTCAATTATTTTCGCACAATTCTCATGGAATATTGTAATACTTCTGTATTTGTGCGACCATCGCATCTCACATCACAGTGGTATATTCGGCGCATACTTTCTACGCAGTACAGTTTCGCGGAAGAAATTTATTGCATCCTTCACAGTACCTATTGTATTTCGTACCCTTGGTACGGCGTTTAAGTCATTCACAGCTAAATTTAATTTATGGCTACTACCATGAAAAATAACGCTTTGTTTATGTTTACCCTGGGGTACCACCTACACGCCCTGCCACAGTAGAGCAGCCGTTATTCTCTTGACCGATGCATTTGTCCAGATTGAGGTCCTGATTTTCAATCAACTTATCAATTGCATTTGCAATAGATATTGTATCCATGCCAGACAATTTTGTGAATCCCAGAAATTCTTCACGTATGATATTCGTTATGACATCGAAGAAGCGAACGCCTATCGATAATTGTTCCTTTCTAGAAATATCGCATGCTTCATCAGCAAAATGCTGTATTCGGACTTTATGTCACATATATGTTACGTTTTTGCACAGTCGGTACAATGTTGCTATATCTGCTCATCTCCAGCATCCATTCGTAGTTTGATCACGTCTCCAAAAAAGATGTTGCTCTTTTCGGTGTGGTGACAAATTATGCTGTCCAAAAATGCATAACTGATATGATTGATTCCAGAATCTTTTTGTCTTGGATGATCTATTATTGATGAGAAGAAATCATTTGTACATTCAAAGCCACATTATCTGTCAGATTCTTGGCTGACAGAACTTCTACAACTAACGTATTCACCTAAATCAGTCGAACTGGTTTCTCCTAAATTTTCTACCGAAGCGTTGTTGACTGAAGACGTTGAGGCAATTTCTTCCTCGCCAGAAATTTTGTTGATATTGGTCTTTTGCCTTTTTCGCACAGATTTTACAAGTTTGTATGATATTATTATCATTATTACAAGTTTTATTAACTTTGTGTAGTAATCTCTGTATCATCTGTATCTTATGCATGGCTAGGATCATTTTCCTCGTCTTCATTTCGCCTTTCATTTACTTAAAAAGTAAAATAAACCAGCATTCGAGATGACTTCTAAATATGCACAATGGACCATGTTGTTGATTATTGATTACCTAATTATTTAATAGCGTTTGTTGCACCACTGTGCCCCGCTGCTGGGAGAATTCACGAAATGTATATGTACATAATTATGTTGAACTGAATTAACTGAAAAATCCTTGTTCGGTAGGGAAAGAATTCCAGTCGTTTTAATACACCATACTCCACAGCAATCGCACTCGAACCGATGCATTTCTTTGTACACATGTTCATGCTAGTGAAGCATTTTGTGCTTTGTGAAGTCGGCTTAGCAAATTGCACGAGAGCGTAATTTTCATATCTTCTGTATGACTCAATCCGCAATTCGGGGCGCCAGCGGTACACAAAACAAAAAAGAAAGCACATAGATGCAAAAGTATTCCACAATATTTTCAGCAATATCCTTTAGACCAAAAATGCTATATGCCCCTCTTTACCCGCCCCGCACCCCCCGACTACGCCCCAGAATCGCGTTAACTTTACTACGTTACTAACACCGATTTTGTTTGGTTCCACTTCAATGGTTATATAGACGCATATTAATTCTAATACCTACAGTCACAAAAAAGTACACACACCACATCAATTGTAGGACTGTGACCGCTGTATTGATTTTAAAATATTCAACTTTGAAAATAAATTGTTAAGATTTAAAGAACATTTACAAGAATTATACAATATCTGATGATGTCAAAAACATATAAGGAAATAACACAATTTATTGGAAATGATGGAATGGTTTAAATAAAAATTCCTGTTATGTTGAGATACATGTAAGGCTTGTCAAGACAACTGAGATAATACGAAATTCCTTATTACTTTGAATTATTTATCCGATAGTATGAGTCAACCTTTAATTTGTCTCAATTTGTCACGAATGGCAGCTTTACACGGATATCGTTCTTGACAAATTATAAGTTCAAACACAATCCAATTTTAGTACTCATAACATGATTTTATCGCCAAACATGAATCTGTATATTTATTATTGCATGCATGATTATTTGTGTGAACACTAGTTTTACTACGTATATACCTATGCATTTTATGAGATTTAGGTTATTTCTACAATATTTGTAAGTAATAAACTTGCAGAAAATGGCATTCATTAAATTCGGTAAGACTCGTTGCAA
>JARFJB010000408.1:0-22500 GCA_036346205.1 Vesta saturnalis | reverse complement strand
CCTTTGCGTTTGCGTCTGCGTTTGCGTTTTCGTTTGCGTTTGCGTTTGCGTTTGCGCTTGTGTTTGTGTTTGTGTTTGTGTGGGTGTGTGTATGGATGGGTGCGTGCGTGCGTCCGTGGCGGTGCGCGTGCGTGTTCTTTGGTGTGTGGTTGGGTGCGTGCGTGCGTTCAAGCGGGTGCGTGGTGCGTGCGTGGTGGTGAGTGTGTACGTGCGTCGTGCGTGCGTGCATGCGTTCATGCGTGGTGCGTGTTTGTGTGTGGTGTGTGTGCGTGTGTGTGTGCGTGTGTGTGCGTCCGTGCGTTTTGCGTTGCGTGTGTTGTGAGTGTCGTGTGTGCCGTGATGCGTGCGTCGTTTGTGCGTCAGCGCGTTGCGTGTGTGTTGGTGTGTCCGTGCGTTGTGCGTTCGTCGTTTGCGTTATGCGTTCGTCGTTTGCGTTTGCTTTGTTTGTGTTTGTGTTTGTGTTGTGTGGTTGTGTTTTGTGTGTGTGTCCGTGCGATGCATGTGCGTTGTGTGTGTACGTGCGGCTGCGCGTGTACGTGTGTGTGTGTTTGTGGTTGGGTGCGTGCGTTGCGTGCGTGCGTTCGTGCGTGCGTGCGTGTCGTGCGTGCGTGTGTTGTGTTGTGTGAGTATGTATTGTGTGTGTGTGTGTGTTGTTTGCTTTTGCGTTTGCGTTTGCGTTTGCGTTTGCGTTTTGAGTTTGCGTTTTGCTGTTTGCGTTTGCGTTTGCTTTTGTTTGGGTGTTGGATGGGAGCGTGCGCGGGCGTGCGTGCGCGTGTGCGTGGTGTGTTTTTGGTGCGTGCGAGCGTGCGTGTGCGTGCGTGCGTATGTTTGTGTGCGTGTGTGTGTTGTGTGAGGCGTGTGTGCGTGTGTGGTGTTGCGTTTGCGTTTGGTTTGCTTGCATTTCGTTTGCGTTTGCGTTTGCGTTTGCTTTGCAGTTTGCGTTTGCGTTTGCGTTTGCGTTTGCTTTTGCGTTTGCGCTTACCTTTGCGTTTGCGTCTGCGTTTGCGTTTTCGTTTGCGTTTGCGTTTGCGTTTGCGCTTGTGTTTGTGTTTGTGTTTGTGTGGGTGTGTGTATGGATGGGTGCGTGCGTGCGTCCGTGGCGGTGCGCGTGCACGTGTTCTTTGGGTGTGTGTGGTTGGGTGCGTGCGTGCGTTCAAGCGGGTGCGTGTGTGCGTGCGTGAGTGAGTGAGTGTGTACGTGCGTCGTGCGTGCGTGCATGCGTTCATGCGTGTGTGTGCGTGTATTTGTGTGTGAGTGTGTGTGCGTGTGTGTGAGTGCGTGTGTGTGCGCGTCCGTGCATGCGTGCGTGCGTGTGTGTGAGTGTCAGTGTGTGCCAGTATGTGTCATTGTGAGTCAGCGCGTGTCGGTGTGTCGGTGTGTCCGTGTTTGCGTTCGCGTTTGCGTTAGCGTTCGCGTTTGCGTTTGCTTTTGTGTTTATGTTTGTGTTTGTGTTTGTGGTTGTGTTTATGTGTGTGGGTCCGTGCGTGCATGCGTGCGTGTGTGTGTACGCGCGAGCGCTTGCGCGTGTACGTGTGTTGTGTGTTTGTGGTTGGGCGCGTGCGTTAGCGTGCGTGCGTTCGTGCGTGCGTGCGTGCGTCAGTGCGTGCGAGTGTGTGTGTATTTGTGTGAGTATGTATTTGTGTGAGTGTGTGTGTGTGTGCTTTTGCGTTTGCGTTTGCGTTTGCGTTTGCGTTTGAGTTTGCGTTTGCGTTTGCGTTTGCGTTTGCTTTTGCGTATGGGTGTGTGGATGGGAGCGTGCGCGGGCGTGCGCGTGCGCGTGTGCGTGGTGTGTTTTTGGGTGCGTGCGAGCGGGTGCGGGTGCGTGCGTGCGTATGTTTGGGTGCGTGTGTGTATTTGTGTGAGGGCGTGTGTGTGAGTGTGTGTGGGTGTGTGTGCGTTTGCGTTTGGTTTGCGCTTGCATTTTCGTTTGCGTTTGCGTTTGCGTTTCCGTTTGAGTTTGCGTTTGCGTTTGCGTTTGCGTTTGCTTTTGCGTATGGGTTTTCATTTGCGTTTGTGTTTGTGTTTGTGTTTTCGTTTGCGTTTGCGTTTGCGTTTGTGTTTGGGTGTGTGGATGGGAGCGTGCGCGGGCGTGCGCGTGCGCGTGTGCGTGGGGTGTTTTTGGGTGCGTGCGAGCGGGTGCGGGTGCGTGCGTGCGTATGTTTGTGTGTGCGTGTGTGTATTTGTGTGAGGGCGTGTGTGTGGGTGTGTGTGCGTTTGCGTTTGCGTTTGCGTTTGCGTTTGCGTTTGCGCTTGCATTTTCGTTTGCGTTTGCGTTTGCGTTTGCGTTTGCGTTTGCGTTTGCTTTTGCGTATGGGTTTTCGTTTGCTTTTGTGTTTGTGTTTGTGTTTTCGTTTGCGTTTGCGTTTGCGTTTGCGTTTGTGTTTGGGTGTGTGGATGGGAGCGTGCGCGGGCGTGCGCGTGCGCGTGCGTGGGGTGTTTTTGGGTGCGTGCGAGCGGGTGCGGTGCGTGCGTGCGTATGTTTGTGTGTGCGTGTGTATATTTGTGTTAGGGCGTGTGTGAGTGTGTGTGGGTGTGTGTGCGTTTGCGTTTGCGTTTGCGTTTGCGTATGAGTCTGCGTTGCGTTTGTGTTTGCGTGTGCGTTTGCGTTTGCGTTAGTCTTTGCGTTTGCGCTTATGTTTGCGTTTGCGTTTGCGTCTGCGTTTGCGTTTTCGTTTGCGTTTGCGTTTGCGTTTGCGTTTGTGTTTGTGCTTGTGTTTGTGTTTGTGTTTGTGTGTGTATGTGTGTGTGTGGATGGGTGCGTGCGTGCGTCCGTGGCGGGCGCGTGCGCGTGTGCTTTGGGTGTGTGTGGTTGGGTGCGTGCGTGCGTGCAAGCGGGTGGGTGTGTACGTGCGTGAGTGAGTGAGTGCGTGCGTGCGTGCGTGCGTTCGTGCGTGCGTGCGTGCATACGTTCATGCGTGCGTGTGTGTATTTATGTGTGTGTGTGTGTGTGTGTGCGTGTGCGTGCGCGTCCGTGCATGCGTGCGTGCGTGTGTGTGAGTGGCAGTGTGTGTCAGTGTGTGCCAGTGTGTGTCAGTGTGTGTCAGTGTGTGTCAGTGTGTGCCATTGTGTGTCATTGAGAGTCAGCGTGTGTCGGTGTGTCGGTGTGTCCATGTTTGCGTTTGCGTTTGCGTTCGCGTTTGCGTTTGCTTTTGTGTTTCTGTTAGTGCTTGTGTTTGTGTTTGTGTTTGTGGGTGCGTGCGTGCATGCTTTCGTGCGTGCGTGCGTGCGTCCGTCCGTGCGTGCGAGTGTGTGT
Source organism: Vesta saturnalis (assembly GCA_036346205.1). NCBI lineage: Eukaryota > Metazoa > Arthropoda > Insecta > Coleoptera > Lampyridae > Vesta > Vesta saturnalis. The sequence continues at coordinate 19,247 of JARFJB010000408.1, read as the reverse complement.
ATTTGTGTGATGTGTGTGTGTGTGTGTGTGTGTGTGTGTGTGTGCGTTTGCATTTGCGTTTGCGTTTGCGTGTGTCGGAGTGTCGGTGTGTCGGTGTGTTCGTGTTTCCGTGTGTCCGTGTGTCCTTGTGTTCGTGTGCCCGTATGTCCGTGTGTCCGTGTTTCCTCGTGTCCGCTTGTCCGCGTGTCCGCGTGTCCGCTTGTCCGTGTTTTCGCATGTCCGCGTGCTCGCGTATCCGCGTGTCTGCATGTCCGCGTGTCCGCTTGCATGCGTGTCTGCATGTCCGCGTGTCTGCTTGCATGCGTGCCAGCATGTCCGCGTGCCCGCGTCTCCGCGTATACGCTCGTACGCGTGTCCGTGTGTCTGTGTGTCCGTTTGTCCGTGTGTTCGTTTGTCCATGTGTCCGTCTGTCCATGTGTCCATGTGCCCATGTGTCCGTGTGTGCGTGTCTCCGTGTATCCGTGTGTCCGTGTGTCAGTGTGTTCGTGTGTTCGTGTGTCCGTGTGTCGGTGTGTCCGTGTGTCTGTGTTTTCGTGTGTCCGTGTGTCCGTGTGTCCGTGTGCCCGTGTGTCCGTGTGTCCTGGTGTCTGGGTGTCCGCGTGTCCGGGTGTGTGTGTGTGTGTCGGTGTCTCCTTGTGTCCATGCCCATGCGTCTATTTGTCCGAGTGTGTGTGTGTGTGCGTGTGTGTGTGTGTGATGTGTGTGTGTGTGTTTGTGTATGTGTATGTATATGTATATGTGTATGCGTATGTGTATGGGTATGTGTATGTGTATGTGTATGTGTATGTGTATGCGTATGTGTATGTGTATGTGTATGTGTGTGTATGTGTTGTGTGTGTGTGTGTATGTGTGATGTGTGTGTTGTTGTGTGTGTGTATGTGTGATGTGTGTGTGTGTGTGTGTATGTGTATGTGTATGTGTGTGTGTGTGTGTGTGTGTGTGTGTGTTGTGTGTGTGTGTGTGTGTGTGTGTGTGTGTGTGTGTGTGTGTGTGTGTGTGTGTGTGTGTGATGTGTATGTGTGTGTGTGTTGTGTATGTGTGTGTGTTGTGTATGTGTTGTTGTGTATGTGTGTGTTGTGTATGTGTAGTGTGTATGTGTTGTGTGTGTGTATGTGTATGTGTTGTGTGTGTATGTGTATGTGTTGTGTGTATGTGTAGTGTGTGTTGTGTGTGTGTGTGTGTGTATGTGTGTGTAGTGTATGTGTATGTGTGTGTATGTGTGTGTGTGTTTGTGTATGTGTATGTGTGATGTGTTGTGTGATGTGTTGTGTTTGTATGTGTATGTGTGTGTGTTGTGTGTGTGTGTATGTGTGTGTATGTGTGTGTTGTGTGTGTGTGTGTGTGTGTATGTGTGTGTGTATGTGTTGTGTTTGTTGTGTTGTGTGTTGTGTGTCATTGTATGTGTATGTTGTATGCGTATGTGTGTGCGTGCGTTCTTACCTAACACATTATCTTGATGGACAAGAATAGAGTTTTATGATTTTTGGCCATAGTTTTGTCCAAATATGCTCAAAAACTTTAGTTGTGCACCAATTTCGTTGCGAACTCCACTAAACGCTTCGTCTCGATAGGTAACGTGTTACGGTTTTTGTTTGTTTGAAATCATTTGTTACCGTAGGTTCTCAAATGCTTCTTAGTCCCTATTTTATTGGCAAAGCTAGCTAACGTATTGCCTTGATGGACAAGGAAAACTTTTTATGACTCAGCCGGGGATACTCAAAAACCGTAGTTGTTCTCCAATTTCGGTAAGGAAAGCAACGAGTACATTGTCTCTGGCTAAGAATGAAATTTAACGGTTTTAGGGCATTGGTAATCATTTGGGATCTAATGATTCCCAAAAGCTATTTATTCGCTTATTTTGTTGGAAGTCTACCAAGAACATTTTCTTGATGGCCAAGAACAAAATTTTATGATTTTATGGCGTTTGTCATCTTTTTCATCCCCAGGTTCCCAACAACTTTATAAGTCAAAATGTGTGGGAAAAGCACCAAATGCTTTGCCTCGATAAGAAAGCAATAAATTTTGTGGTGCTGTGCATATCCTAGGACAGTTTATTGTTTTCGTTGGGTAAATGTTATGCTTTTCTGATGTTAGTCGTTTGAAGCCTAGAAGCCGAGAGCCCATTTATTTCGTTGATTTTGCATATTCGCTGGAGGATGATTCAAACGCACGGCCGGGATGGACAAGAAGAGAACGTGATTTTGTGGTGTTGTGCATATCCTAGGAGAGTTTATTGTTTTCGTGGAATAAATGTTATGCTTTTCTGATGTTAGTCGTTTGAAGCCTAGAAGCCGAGAGCCCATTTATTTCGTTGATTTTGCATATTCGCTGGAGGATGATTCAAACGCACGGCCGGGATGGACAAGAAGAGAACGTGATTTTGTGGTGTTGTGCATATCCTAGGAGAGTTTATTGTTTTCGTGGAATAAATGTTATGCTTTTCTGATGTTAGTCGTTTGAAGTCCAGAAGCCAAGAGACTAGTTATTTCGTTGGAAATACGCTCAAACGTCTTGCCTCCATATGCAAAATTGAAATTTTACGATTTTAAGATTTTAGTCATCCTTTAGACAAATACCCGAAACTTTACCTATACGACTGTTTAATACGCAAAACGTCCAATCGCATTGTTTATGTTTTTGTGACATTGTGCATATTTGGAACCAAAGATGTCTAAAAACTTTATTGACCAAATTCGTGTGAAAGACGGCCTAAGATGCTGTTACGACAGGTAAAAGGGAACTTGTATGATTTTAGGCATTTGTAGTGATGCCTCAAATCATGCTGATGGTTTCATATTATGTGCAGTTTTTAATATAATAAAGGCTTATTGTGATGAATTTAGAAAAATAAACAGTTCAGTTTATGACATGATATAAGGTGCGGGCAAATTACGGCATGGATTTTGATATTATTCGTTCAAAGCACTTGTTAATGTAGACACTTCCTCAATGTAATGGAAAGAATATTGAATGTTTGAAAATATGGAATGTTGACAAAAAAATTCATAGTGGTGACTGAGAAAAATAAACTCTTGAGAAAATTCGAATGCCTGGCTGGCGCAGCGATTTGTACAATAACCTATATAGGTTATTGTAATTATAAACCTTTACTTAAATAAATTATTTTCGCATTACGGCACGGCAACCATTTGTTGTTTCGACTTTTCACAGACTAGAACTTTATTGCCGTATAGTTCTTTTAATAAACGGTATTTTCGTATTTTATGAAACGTTAACAGCTTAAGGGGACCATTAGTCCCGTATTATACGTATATGTAATTATTTTAATAAATTACGTAAATGTTTCATATTTATAAGGAAGTCCCTTTTTTGTCCCGTTCCTGACGTTTCATTGCTTGGAAGGAATTAATCAAAGTCTAGAAAGTAAGAAAAAGGTAAAGCGACCATCGGATAAGACACAATTGGGTGGCATCACCCAATTGTGTCTACGAGACTATTCTAACACCTTTGTCGACTTATATATAGCGCGCATTCCCACTTATGAGGCCAGGGCAGTCCGAACCTCGGTTACGAACGTAAGCCCCTAGCCAGCGTAAGCGTTTTGTGATTTCTATTACAATCGCTTAACTTCACAAAAAAGAACCTAGCGTTTTTCGCGTTTCTCGCTCATCGTTCCGACATCGTGATCTTCGCCGCTTTGGAGGTAGATCTGTCACTGCTTGCATACAGATAATACGAAGAAGCGGTCATCAGTAGAGGAGCCACACCCTAGCCGCAAGCAGGAGCCGCCAGAATATATCAGTAGCAGCGGAAAATTCCAGAAGTATCCAGGACACCGGCAACAGCAGGATCGTCGTCAGGTCAAGGACAACAGTAATAGGTATCATTAATAAAGAATTTTAATTTAATTACTTTGTTATTTTATTTTAATTGTGTATTTACTCCGTTTCGAATTGGGTCTCTGATTTCCAGGCCTTTTTTCCTCGGGGTGTGAGGCTACATCTCGGCAGTGACCCGGCCTTTCCATAAACAGATTTTTATTTTTCTTTCTGATCCTATTCGCAAACCTATAACTAACAGCGCAACCGAGATGGTTAAGCAAGGTCGCCACCGAGCTACCGTCAAAGTTGTGTCCCCTACCCCCGACGCCGTCCGTCCACCCACACCACCACTTACCACACAATCCTACGCACACACACTCGTCTCACCTCCACCTTCCTCACGTACACGCTCCCACTCCAATGCATCATCCATTTCCACTACATCCACTCACTCCTACACTTCCACGCGCTCTACTGCCTCCACAAAACTACTCAAACCCGCACACACACAGCCCCAGGCCGCGAGGGCCTCAATAGAAAAATCCTCCGACACCTACCCGGCCCATGCCTCCAACTACTCTCAAACATATACAATAAGTGCCTAACCCTCTCTTACTTCCCGACGGATTGGAAATCGGCCTCCACCGTCATGATACCAAAACCTCACGCAGACCTAACCTCACCTAATTCCTACAGACCCATATCCTTCCTGAGTTGCCTCGGAAAATGCTTCGAGCAAATTCTAGCCAGGCGGCTCAGGGAACACCTTGAGTATAACGACCTTCTTCCCAACAGCCAATTCGGCTTCCGCCCAAACCGGACGTGTCACGATCCCTTGTTGAAGCTGCTTACCGAGATGCCACCAGAGCATTCAACCATAAGCAATGCAATCTGGCTGTGTTCTTGGACATTAAGCAAGCATTTGACAGGGTCTGGCACGCCGGCCTCCTACAAAAAAATCCGAAACCTTAACATTCCCGACCCCTTCTCCAAACTCCTGCTTTCGTACCTGACCAATCGATCGGTCAGGGTGAAAGTAGGGAAAAACCTCTCAGACCCTTTCCAACCCACTGCAGGCGTTCCGCAAGGTTCTGCTTTAGCCCCGTCCTTTACTCCATATTTTCTTCAGATATCCCTCAAGTTACCCAACCCGGAGTAGTCGTTGCGCAGTTTGCAGATGACACCGCCTTCTGGTCGGTTAATCGGAACAGCGAAACGGCCTCCAACCGCATATCCAAAACCCTTCGGAACTTTTCCAACTGGGCTAACCGGTGGAGAGTCTCCGTTAACCCCCCCAAAACCCAAGAAATCCTTTTCCGCCACTCTAATTACGTCGATGATAAATTCCCAAACCTATCCTCCAGAAATGTCTCCCTCGCCATTAACCAAGAGAGAATCCCCCTTCAAGACCAAATCACATACCTAGGAATCCTATTCGCCAGAACACTTAACTGGCTCCCCGATGTTAGGAAAACACTTAACAGAATTAGAAACCGTGCAAACCTACTGGACGCCCTCCGGGGTCGAATCAGAGGTTGTCACCCCAAAACACTCCAACACACATACAAAACTTACATCCGCTCTGTTATGGATTTCCGAGCACCAATATACACAAACATTAACTCTAACCACCTTTCCTCTATAGCATCCTGTGAACGCCGGATATTTAGACGTATACACGGGCTACCCTTCAGGTACCCAAGCAACCTCACAACACAACACGCAAACATACCACCAATCACAAACAGAATCCAAACACTTTAGAAAAACTTTATACATAAAAGGATTTTCGGCGATACCATCCCTACTAAAGAAATTATCACAACTTCCTACACCTACCAACCTCCCAAGTTCCCCCGTAAAAAACCCAAACTTAAATTTAAACACCCCCCCGCGATCTTAACCCAATTATTAGACGACAACCCAGAGGAGATAGAAGAGACCCTCGATAACATCCCTTATGCACTCCGCATCCCACCGTCAACTGGATAACGACCACGCAAGGATACCGGCTAACGAACCGTCTACACCCCTCACCACACTCAACCACATGCACACCTAAACCTAAATACTCACTACATTAATAAATCAGACCTTTAACCTTTTTTTTACACCAAACAATAAACCCTCAACAAATTATTTTTCTTTTTTTTTATACATCAAAAATAATAAACTCATGATTGTAAACCACACAATTACAAAAAAACATCGCAACACCAACAATAATGGAATGACCAGGGCTGAAGAGGAGGAATCCTGAACAGTCAACGAATAAGCATATAAGCATAAAATATAAGCATACTAACCAACAGCATGAGCATACTAACCTAAAAAAAAAAAACTTGAGGCAGTATTAAGTATCAAGTCCAGCGCGAAAAGAATTTGTTTACGACGGTGCCTTGTACGTGTGGAAAATAAATATACCGGTGCGTGTAAATAAATATAGTGTAAATAGTTTGTTAGTTATGGTTAAGTGTTAATAAATAACTGTTTTTAAATAAATAATCGTTATAGTGTAGTGTGACCTAAGACGATAAAAATTCAGAAAAAAACAAAAAGAAAGTGCACATTTAATATAGATTTGGAAATTGAATATCTATTTATTAAAAATACAACCTCAAGTAGTGATGTAAAGTGCTTAAAATGCTGTGCACAGTTTTTGCTTCCATATAAAGGCGGATATTGTTCAACACATATCAACACTTAAGCATAAAAAAGCAGATATTGCTGCTTCTAGTAGTAGCAAAGTGTCGCCTTTTTTCGTAAGGACACATTCGGAAATGGAGAACTTAAGCTGGCAACGATTGAATGTACTTGGTCCTACCACAGCATGATCCACAATCAGTCCTTTCGTTCTATGTATTACACTATTTATCTAATAAAAAGTTTCTTGTAACAAAAATTGTTATGACTAGATCTGAAAGTATTGTGTGTAACATTTTACAAAAACAAACAAACTCCTTACAAAATGATCTTGGAACGGTCAATTTTGTAACAATCTATACCGATCGTTCAAATCACGGGAGCGTAAAAATTTGTCCTATGCTCGTAAAATATTTTCTGAAAGACAAGGACATTCAAGTAAAACTTTTAGAAGTTCAAGATCTTCCAGGTGAAGCTTCAGACACTATATCCGAATACATTATCAAAACGGTTGACAAATACGAATTAACAACAGAAGTAATGGCAATGTGCACACAAGACATGGTCAAAATAATCTCTTTCAGCAGTTACTTAAAAGACCTTTAGATGGGATAAACTGTGCTGCTCATATCCTCCATAACTGTATTCAAACATCAGCATACTGCTTGCCTATTGACATCGAAGCGATTATTGTGAAATCTATGGCTATTTCTACATTTACACCGTTCGAATTGGACAATTAAAAGAATTTTGTGAGTTTGTTAACGCTGAATACCAAAAACTGTTGGGATACAGTAAAACCAGATGGTTAGCGTTGTTACCTTCGTTAGAAAGAATATTAAAATGCTAAAACCGTTACAGAGAAGATGAATGTCCCACATTGATTCTTAATAGTTTTAATTTTGTTGTAGTTTGGCTATGGTTTCTTCACTCACAAGCTTCTACATTGTATAAATGTGTGCTGCAAGTGGAATCTGAAAAGTCTTCAATGGTAGAAGTATACATGGTTCTATCCAATTTAAACCTAGTAACCGTTTTCCCCTCTATCATATTATTCAAGAAAACAGTACAATTTCCTCGGACCGACCTGGCTACAGGAGGCGGTCAAGGTCGAAACAGACATGCCCCGTTCTTGACGACGAAGGAATGGATGACGAGCCGGTACGTGGAATGTTAGAGGAATGTATGGTAAAGAATTAGAAATTGCGAATGTAATGTACGAAAGACAGCTTGACGTTATGTGTGTATCGGAGACAAGGCGCAAAGGAAAGGATTCTATGAAGATGAAGGATTGCAGCCTTTTGGTCTGTAGTTCAGACTGAAGTACATGGCCCAAAAGGAGTTGGGGTGATCGTAAGTGAAAGATCGAAAAGATGTGTTAAACAGTACGAATTGGTATCTCCCCAGATAATGTGGGTTAGAATGAAAGTGGAGTTTTGAAGAATTTTTCTTATTGCCTGCTATGCACCGGTTAATGGGGAAAGAGGCCAAGGGTGTGAGAACTTCTGGAATGATGCAGATAACGTGTTGAACGTGTGTAAGGCAACCGAAAGAATGATGATAGTGGGAGATATGAACGAATGGGTGGGTGTACCGAGAGAACATACTGAATGCGTTCTAGGAAAGTTCGGAGACCAAAGAGTCAATGATAATGTTGAACGCCTGGTGGACATTTGTGTGGAGAGAATCATGTTTGTATCTAATACGTGGTTTAAACATAAAAATGTGCATATATATATATATATATATATATATATATATATATATATATTATGGCAAAAAGGTGCATCTAAAAGTATGATAGACTTGATAGTGTATGATGAACGACTTACAAACCTGGTGAAAGACACAAAAGTACTACGCGGATCGGAGTGTGGATCGGGTCACTTTTTGGTTGTATCGAGAGTGTGTTTAGGGAAAAAGTGGGCCTTGAGCAGAAGTAGTGCGGACGTCCAGAATTAGGGTAGACAAACTAGTGGATAATGGTGCGAGAATGAATTACGCAGATACTGTGAGTAAAGGGTTGAATGTAAATCAAACAGTGTGAAACGAACAAATAAAAGACACTGAGGTTGAAAATGCATGGATCAGCTTGAAAAACTGTGTTGTGAATTGTGCCGTGCGGATATGTGGAAGAGCGACTGTAAGTAGACAGAAAAAATGTGATTGGTGGAATGAATCGGTAAAAATAAGACTGAGAAAAAGCGATTGTATGAGGTGTCCAGATTAAAAAACCAAGAAGCGATGGAGGCAGTGAGAATAAGTAAAGAGGAAATCATGACTGTGGAAAGAGAGAAAAAGCAAACTGATTTTGAGGGAAACAAAAAACTCTTCTGGAAATGGGTTAAAAATACAAAACGTGGCCCAAAACAGAACCCGGCAGGACTGATGAATACGAGCAACGAAATAGTATGGGAAGAATATTTCGGAAAGCTGTACAGCAGTAAAGAAAGTAAGACTGCAGGGTTAAATAAGGAGAATGTAGAAGAAATGGTGAATGAAACTGAAAAGGATAAATAAAACGGCAAGAAGGTTGGAAAACGGTAAAGGGGCAGGCGTAGATGAAATCACTGGTGAGATTCTAAAGTATAGAGTTGCAAAGCTTATACGAACATTGTGTGAATTATTCTATGTATGCCTTAAGTGTGGAAAAGTGGCTTCATGTCAGGGGGAGGATGGTTGCCCTCCAGCAGGTGATTGAAAAGTATTTAAGTGTAAAAAGAATGAATAGTGAGCACCTGTGAGAAACATTAAATGAATATGGCGTAAATAAACGTCTAATAAACGGAATAAGGGCAGTATACAACGGTAGCCGGGCATGTGTTTAGGTGAGAGGAAGTGTGAGTGAATGCTTTAATATTGAGCCAGGAGTGCGACAAGGCTGTGTGACGTCACCGTAGTTGTACAATGTATACATGGATAAATGTGTTAGGCGAGCATGTACCGATACAAATGGACGAGTTGGTATATCTGGGTAGAATGTTTACTGCAGATGGTACAATGGATGGCGAAATTGGACGAAGGGTCATTGCTGGAAGGAAAATGACTGGAAGTATATGGACGATAATGAGAAACAAAAGCATGAGCCTAGTTGCGATACGAGCAATCTATAATGGCGTGTTTGTCCCGTCAGTACTATATGGAAGTGAGACATGGGTATGTAAAAAAAATCACGAACTAAAAACAAATACCCCGGGTATGAGATTCCTGAGAAGCGCATATCGCAAAACGAGAAGGGATAAGATAATGAATGAGCGTATAATGACGCAGTGTGGCGAGGAAAAGACGATGATGGATAGATATAAAAGTGGTACATTACGTTGGTATGGTCACATTGAGATAATGAGCAACGCAAAAATAAAGGAACTTGTCAGAGACAATGTATGAATCTTGCGGGAACAAGGGAGGTATGCAGAGATAGGAAAGCACGGAGAAAAATTGTGAATGAAAAATAAATAAGAGGCAGGGATTGGTTTGCGTAACCCGCAAGGGAATGGCGTGAAGGTTATGTTATGTTATGTTAATTAATAGAACGAAAAAATGAAGCCTTTTTGCCTAATCAAGTTAACACTATCCTAAGCTTTGGCAAATGAAGGAGAAGTCCTCACCTTAACTCAATTTAAAACGTCAGTGACCATGTTTTATATTAGTTGTATAACCTATTTGTATAAATGGACAAAATCGTTTCGTTTGGTATTGCTAAAAAAAAGAACCTGTTAATAACCTAATGTATTTTTTTTTGTGTAATTGCTTGGTTGCTACTACGTTTTTGTTTTTTGAGGAGTAGTAGAATGTCAGAAAAAAAAATGTAATGTTACGTTCATTTTGTTACCTTGAGATGTGACTCAAGTAATGAAGGAAATAAAGGAAGTTCAGTCTTTTATTAAACAGAAAAGTATACAATGCAGTCCATTTTTCGAATCATATACAGAACCTCTGCGGTCAGCTGTTGAAAACTTACTAACTGTTTTTCAAATACAACACCCTGATATTCATATAGATGATTCGGAACTTTCTGATGAAATTGCGTGCATTACAAAATATAGAGCCAGTGAGAAATATAAGAGTGAAAAGAAGCAGCTGTTTCTATTGAGAAACACTTCTACAGTGAAGATAACCGCGCAACAACATATTGAAAATTGTTGAAATGTACATGTGTTTACCGGGAACCAACGCCATCACAGAAAGGATTTTTTTTCTGATATGTTGGACTAGCGAAAAAACTAGCCTTACATAAGAACTATAAAAAGACTTTTAATGACAAAACATAAGTAAGTGCTCTTTTGAAAACACTAATGACTTCTCTGGTAAGTACCCAACAGAACAGTTTTTCAAGAATGCCGAAAGTTTTGAAAACTTGCTGAGACGTAATATCCATTTTAATTTTTTAATAAATAATGTAATTAACTTCCCTGATCAAGGAAATACTCAAGCAAAACCTTCTTTGTAGCAGGTTCCTTATTATCCTTGCGTATCCACTCAATAAATCTATCGAACTCTTTCTTATAAATGATTTCAGACTTTTTAGGTATAAGAGTCAACCCAGCTTAATCTGCTTTTTTAAGGATTTCTTCATTCACGTCCGAATCCATTTTTGCAAAATTCGTTTATTTACAAAAAATAAGTGACACTTATAATGAAAAACTATGGCAACTATAATAAGACCGTTCATGAACTCGTGTGAAATGATATATTTTGTAACGATCTGAAATTATTGTTTCATTTAAATTGTGTCTCAAAGTGGGTAGTTCGATGACAAAATGGCATATGAAATTCGTTTATAATGCGGGATTATGGCATTCGTTTCCATTATTGTTTGAACGGAGCGAATAATGGCAACTCCTACCATAATCCCTTGCATTATAAACTACTTTCATAATATACTATTAAAAACCGAAGAATTAAATAGATTTTTATTTTACTATTGTATTATGACATGGGATGCCTAAAAACTCGCCATAAACAACCTCTACATTTGTCACTTGTATTTGAACCCTTTGGGTGACGTGTCCATGTCCCGTATTTCCTTTTAACATAAATGATCACCTTACTTAACACTCTTAAGTAAGAACGTATATGTTACCTACTAAAAATAAAAACTTAAAATAAACGTATTACATTTATGTAATAAAGACGTTACGAAGCTGTAAAGGGCTTTACCAATGACTTCAGGTGTGACTAATTATCAGACAAGCCCCAATATTGCCCATTATAACTGGCACATCTTATGTGAATAATATCTCTATCATGATTCTTTACTAATAATAATAATAATAATACGAATCATTTCTTCATGTTACTACCACAGTGGTTTACACACTTAAGTACATCGTTATAGTACATACATATAAAATGCAATTAAATTTGCATTACATAAAACGTTAACGCATAAACACTAAAACACTTAGATAATAATTTAAGAATAATTTAAGAACTAATACCATGGAAAGAAGATGGACAACTTGGTTATCTCCCATCACATGCATAAAAAATGCTATTGTCACACAAATATTCATTTATGGAATAGTAAACCATGCCAGTTAAAACTTTTTTAATATATGTTTTAAATTTGTTTTCTGGTAAGTTACGTGTACTAGCCTTAAGTTTATTATAAAACATAGGAGCATAATTATTAACTGAAAATTGACTTTTAGATAGACGTTGGAATGGTATTTGAATATTTCCTTTACATCGAGTGTAGTGTACATGTACGTCGGAGTGAGAATTATATTTGTTAAGATTATCTTTAACGTAAATAAGACATTAATAAATATACATTGACGGAACAGTTAAAATTTGATGGTTAATGAAAATTTTTTTAACGTCGTCCTTGTAATGCAAACAGAATATAATATTTTAGAAAATACAGGAACCTAAGATATTAGACGATAATTCGATGCAATATCAATGTCGCCGTTTTTGTATATGGAGAGTTTTAAACAAGATGGGAAGGTGCAACATCTAATACATTCATTTGCAAGCTTAGGAAAAGGGATAATTATTAAATCTTTAATATATTTTATTTTATTTTGCCACCATAATGTTCTTTATACGCCTCCAAATGCGGGCGTAATGTGGTCTTTATAGCACGGAAATGTCATTGATGCTAAGCAGCATGATTGACAGCAAACACATGACATGATATATAATAGCAATATCACAGTATCTTAGTAACAACAAATTAGCCTACTGTCGACTTTATTTCACTGCATTTAAATGCCGAAAATACTGAATCTTTTTAATATTTTGTTCCAGTTTCATGGTGCAAAATAAAATAAAACATTGTATGTACCACGGGCATAATTGTAGATTATGGCTCTCAGGAATATAAAAGCCCTCGAGCCATAATCTTCTGATTATGCCCTTAATACATAAATATCTATAATGATTTGATAACTTAATCCGTAGATATCTGCGCTAGAATTATTATTTATGTTATTGAAAATGTCCCTCATTTTTATATAACTTATTTCATTAATATTAGGGTTGTTATGGAAAACTTTGCTTTTTAAGTAAGTGTTATCGTTAAAAATTAGAGTACCGCGCTAACCAACTGCGCTATCAAGATTCAAGCCCCAATCGATGTCAATTTTGTCTTTATGTATGTAGAACTGATGTAAATTCTAAATATAATGAGATTACAATCAAGTTACTTGTATTAATGGAATGTGAGCCTGCAATATCGCAAGGATTCACACATACCAAAGCAACTTGACTAACATTAATTTGTTATAAGTTTTGTTATGAACGAATAAGCTCAAAGGTAAATATGTAATTAAAAATTATTATTAATTTTATTAAATACATAAATAAAAAGTTTACCTCGAGTAGGATTTGAACCTACGACCAGCACTTTGCTAGTGTACTGCGCTAACCAACTGCTCTGTCGAAGTACAAGCCCCAACCGATGTAAATTTTGTCTTTATGTATGTAGAACTGATGTAAATTCTAAATGTAATGAGATTACAATCAAATTACTTATATTTATGTTATGGTTATCGCTAGTACTACCACGTGCTATATTATCTGATATTTCTTTGGGTCTGTTAATAAAAAAATCATTAACTCATTTGCTGCAATGTTGGTTGTGTGATTTGTATATTTTGTTGAGGATTGCGTCTTTATTAGGTTCCAAGTTTTTCGCCGGTTAAAATCGTTTTTCTGCCAATAATTTATATGAGCATCTTTCGTTGCTTGTTTGAGTTTGTTATTATACAGTAATCTTATTTTATTAAACTGATTAGATGTGTCAGAATTTGAGTTTACTTTGCTGAGATGATGCCAAAAACACACTTGTTCCCTAAGAGAACTAAGTTCGTCATTAAACCTCCTAATATTGGGTTTTGATAAGTGTCTACGGAAAGATTTGATTGGAAAAGAATTATGCAGAGCAGTAACGTTAGTTTCGATAAATAAATCAAATTTTTTATTCACGTCAATATTTTTATCATTTATAAAAATCCATACCTCATCTGATAGTAATTTATGCATTTTATGTAACCCTGCTTGAGTTATTGGCTGAGTAGTGAATCATTTTGTTATTATTGAAATATTTGTGTGGCTTTAAATTTAAAAAAACTGTAATAGACTTTTGGTCTGATAAACCTATATCACTGACTGAAAAGTTACATTCGTATTAATTTACATTTGTAACAATATTATCTATACAGTTTGTTAACCTTGTATTTTCATGAATTGTGTACGTTAAATTAAAAGAATTACATAAATCACAAAATTGTTGTTTAATTTTACATTTTTTATTATTAAATTGTATGTTATAGTCGCCTCCTACAAATATCTCCTTTCGTAAGTCAATGACTGGGAATAAATCATTGAATTTATCAAATTTCATTAGTCTAATAGCACACATCTCACTTCGATCGATAATGCATCGATCTTGTTAAGTAGTTCATAGTCAATGAGCCAGTTTTATGAATGCTTGTTAACTTTAACAATATAGTTAACTACGGCATTGCATTGTCAACTGTTTTATAAACGCTGTTTAACAACGTGATCATGACCAGCACCTTAAAATTCATGATCATGTTGTTAAATACGTTGTTAAGTGAACAATTTGTTTATAAAGCAAATTGTTGAGTTAACTAAGGTAAATACTAAACTTAAATTGAAACAGAAAATTAACTAAAGGTAATTTGTATTGCATTAGAAGAGAGCGATTAGACTTATAAATGACCCGTCCTTAACTTCTCACATACAGTCCCTTGAGCATAGAAGGATGGTTTCAGTTCTTTCTTTGTATTATCGTTATTACAACGGCTATTGTGCTGGTGAATTACATTCTTTGATACCATCTCCGGCTATCTTTGCGAGAAACACTCGGTTCGCTCATTCACATCATCAGTACGCAGTACAAATCTCCACTTGTCGTACCAAACGGGCGCAATCCACATTTTTCTACACGGCTTCTAAACTCTGGAATGATCTCCCTAGTTCCTGTTTTTCTCTCACTTATGATATGAGAAAATTTAAGGTAGCTGTTCATAGGCATCTATTGGCAATTCATTATCCCTCTATCCATCCTCCTAAGTGTTCCTGAGTGCTTTAGCACGACAGGCCTTATTTAGCCTGTTCAGGTCCACAATCATAAAAAAAAAAGTTGTTTCTTATTAATATAAAAATTGCAGATGTCAATGTCATGTTTAAATTCACTTTCTGAAGACAGCTCTTCTGATGAAGAAGTAAGGGTTCGTCATCCATACCGCTTCTTGAATTGTAAAGATGCTTTCTCTGTGTATGATGACACTGAATTGAAGTCCAGATATCGGCTAGATGAGGTCACATTTATGGAACTGCTTCATCTTGTTGTCAATGCCTTGGAGCCAACCACCAAACGAAATCGTGCTATTAGTGTCCAGTTACAGCTTTTAATAACACTTCGATTCTTCGCAACTGGGAGTTTTCAGCAGCTTGTTGGTGACGATACTGCTGTGCATAAATCAAGTGTCAGTAGAATTATCAGAAGCGCAACCCGGCAAATTGCATTATTAAAACCACAGTATATTCAAATGCCCACTGGAAATGAGTTGCGACAAATAAAATCAAAATTTCAAGAAATACGAAACTTTCCAAATGTCACTGGCGATATCGATTGTACGTAAGTCTCTATTCAATCACCAGGAGGTGACAATGCTGAACGTTTCAAAAATCGAAAGGGGGTTTTCTCCATTAACGTTCACGTTATTTGTGATGCTTCTTTACGAATAAGAAATATTATAGCTCGATGGCCAGGATCGGTTCACGACAGCACAATCTTTAACCATTCTCCACTTTGTGCAGACCTTGAAGCAGGTAGATATGAAAATGGGTATTTACTAGATGACAGTGGTTACTCCTGCAAAAAATTCTTATTAACTCCAGTATTAAATCCTCACAATCAAAGCGAACAAGCATATAACACAGCACACATTGCAACAAGACATCCTGTTGAGAGATGTTTTGGCGTTTTTAAAAGAAGATTTGCTTGTTTATCAAAAGGTCCGAACATAAAATTAGAAACAACATTAGCCACTATTGTTGCCTGTGCTGTATTACATAATTTATGTATTTCGGTAGATGATGGATTGGAAGAATTTGCAGAGGAAATGCAAGAAATAGAACAACCAGCTATAATACCTGTAAATGATACGAACACTGCTGTACGTACAGCATTAATTAACACAGTTTTTTAAAACATTTTATTTAAACAGTAAAAGATTAATTAATTTTCCATTTGTTCAAGTTGCCTTTTTTTAATTTTAACTTCTAAATTATGTAATGTTTTTTTTATTTTAATTCAAAATATACCAACTCATATTTTTTTTTTAAAGTGCAGCTGTTTATAATTTATTTTTTTGTTTTATTTTTCTGTTTTTTTTTAATCTTAAAGTTGGTTCAGTACGAATTTGAGCTTCGGGATGTACTAGGGGTTGGGGATGGATACGGTCTTCAATCTGAACAACATAATCTATAAATTAATACGTGTTGATAAAATATGATTGCATCCCTGTATGAAAACCGTTATTATTACCATCATCCACAGTATCGGCAAAATAAATTGCAGCATCATCATAAGGATTTGGTAGGGGCTCAATTTGGTCTGTAACAACTGCAAATAATTGAGCCCCTGTCTCATCCAACTGAGGACGGTACATACCTCCTCCCGTTTTATTAATTTCTTTATGTGAAAACATCTTTCTAATTTAGTATAAATTTACACATTAAATTTCAACAAGCAACTACCTTATCTTCAGCTGCCACTTTTTTGCGAGCACATATTCTTCTTTCTATAATTACAATGAATTTAATAAAAAGTGCATTAGAGTCAAGTTTTACCATACATGCTCAGCGGCCACATCTTTCTTTACTTTTCGTTTTAAATTAAAGTAAAGCGTTTTTATTTGTTTTACAGTTCTTTTGTTTTTGATGACTATTAGCATTGAACTCTTGCAATTTTCTCCCATGTCTCTTGCTTTTTTTTAATTGTGGTGGCATGCGACTCTTTGCATTCAATTATGCTTTTATAACTGAAAGGAAGGATTAGGATTTGATATTTTAAAGGACAATAAGGATTCATTATGGGATTATGATTTTTGTAATATATTGTTGTTAAAACCTTAACACATTACAGTATTTACCCAGTTTTATTAGTTAATGCTTAATTAAGCACTTACCTTTCTGCTAAGGCAATCAAAATCTGTTTTTCGTTATTATTACATGCATACTCCATTTTGTAGGATAGAAACAAATAACTGACTTAAAGCAGGGCACTTAGGAAATTGTGTTGCCAACTGTCGGCCGAGCGAAGTAAAAAGTAAGAGCGCATAGTTAAGTATATTGTCAGTTAACAACACCCACAAAAAGTTTTATACAACGAAAAACAAATTTGATCACGTAATCAATTGATCGCATTATTAGTTGACGTTGTAGTTAACTATGCTTTTATAAAACCGGGGATACATCTTTTATAATCAAGATGCAAACACCATCATGTTACGTGTTTCCCTGCAGAAGTAAGTCGCCACTAAAAACTTCTAAAATGAGGCATTGTTCACTGATGCATATTACATCGTATTGAGTATTTACGCTAAGATAATGTTCTAATTCGTCAACTTTATTTGTTATAGCCTGAATATTTAAGTACATAATAGATAATGTTTGATCATGTGATGGTGAGTCGGAGAGCAGAAGTTTTTTAACATTATTATGATTACCTTTCGGACACCCGAAAAAACACATAATATTTTACAACCACGCCTACAGGCCATTTTTGGCGATCATAGAGGCGTTCCTTAGATTCGTGTTTAACACTTACTTTAAAACTACTATTTTTAACTTTTAAAAGTAATTTACTGGTATGCAGTTCTATACCAGCGAACTGCTCTTTTAGATAACCTTTAAAGACGTCCTCGTCAACTTCTCCCCGAACTTGACCAACGTAAATGTAAGCTAACTTTTCAACACCTTGTATTTTTGATTTTGGCTGCATCCCTTAACAATAAATTTGTGCTCGAGTTTGATTTAAGTGTTTACCTTGGACGATGCTAGACGAAGGAGGTTCATTCTTCATCCTGCTTTTCTCACCACAATTATAGACAATGGACATGATAAAAGTTCAAAATATGTTTGGTTATCATATAATTTGTACTCGAATCTTTAAAAGAATATCCACACATTAGTCATCAATCAGAAAATTTTACCAAAGATGCTAATATTTGCAAAATAGTGTTAATTATAATTAGATTTGAAGGAATCAAGTCCGGATGTGTCTTTACTAGTTAATGAGTTGAAATTATTGTTATCTAAATCGTAATAATTATCGTTGTGAAACTAACTACTTTTGATTTTGATTACATAAAAAGAATTTCCTGTGTAAAAATGATAATCAATTTCATTGTAAGTGTATTTCTTTTAATCTCATATGATTTAAGAACTAATGATTTATTATTTCTTTAAATAACTAAATATGTCGTGTTGCTCTATTTAATCAATCTGAAGAGTGTTAAAATTTAAACAAATTTATAACGATAAATATAAGTTAAAAACAATTCTACCAGGTGAAAAGATAATCTGAAAATAAAATAAATAGATCACTGTTTTTAATTGTTTATCTACAAACCACAGGATGTTTTTTATATATTGTCAGACTACAAACGTGTATTAATTAGATGGGAATGAATGTAGAATTATTTGAACAGCTGGTTACAATCTACTGATAAAGTATTAATCGTATATTTTCCCACAGGGTGAAATATTCCTTAATTTTTCACTCAGTTTGTTTTACATATCGTTAGCAGTATGACCACGAAAACACAGCTGATTGCATCTTGTAAACAGTTTGTATAATTATGCCTAGGTATACACTAAACAATCGAAGCAATAAACCACTGTGTAAATATTAAATAACCACTTGAACGCGTTTTTGTGAGTAGCTATGCGAATATAATAGTAAAGAAGGAGTTATAGAGGAATTGATCGGGGAAAACTTTGGGGAAGAAGTAAATATACTAAGAGTCCCCCGCACCTACGAGGGGTAAACGTTCCTATCTGGTTTTCTGTATAGTAATAACATAGTAGTTTAATAGTTAGAATGGCATTCCTTTGAGGATTAAAACTGATAAATAATATTTGTTAATATTTTATACCCAAATGATCGTAAATCAAAAATTGTTCAAGTAAATTCTGTTTCCGATGCCCCCTCAGGCACCTCATGTGCAGGTTTTAGGATATCTACCAAAGAGACCAAGACAGAAAAAATAGTCGAAATGCTTTCCATAGCCTATATTTTCTTAGATGATACGTTACGTCATACATAAACCTTGTAAC